>CANXYI011605937.1:0-12812 GCA_948208565.1 Hura crepitans
TTACTTTGGCCAAAGATTCCTAAATAAAGATTCCTTATCCAAAATTGTGTGATAAACTCCCTACCATAATCTGGGGTGGTGAATCCTTTGTTGATTACTACCCTATCTTCAAATATGTCCTACCATACCTAAGCATCTCGCTATGTATACTTCTTATTTGAAGTAAAAACTTTGAAGTCAAAGTATGTCACTCCATATTTAAGATAGTTATTGATATCAAGTCTAAGGATACTTGCACCACTAATATGATGAGATACTTTTATTGACATAAATTAAGTATCCATGTGAAGATCTCATGGTGGGTCTCTGATGTGCTTACTTCTTAAGTAAGCATCCACATGTTAACTCTAGGTATCTCTATGCTTATAGCTTGTGAGAACTATTGCTTGACCCAATCAAGAAGTATAACATATGCTGATCTATCTACATTAACAATATCCCATCTTGTTAATACTATGATCAGGGATATTTAGGCATATGACATTTGTATGCAATAAGAATCTCACATCATGAACACATCATGATTTCCTCTACATTGTGATTTTATATTAGGGACTTTATAACATGGTTTAAGACATTGCAAACAATTATAAGTAATATATAAAAATACTGTGATATAAAGAGAAATGCCTTATACATTAATTCATAAGGTTTAAACATAAGAATACAATCTTATTACATAAGCTCTGAGGCATATGTCTAGCAATCTCCCACTTGCATTAGAGCCGATCACCTATATACTTAATGCTCATTGCATTTACATGTTGATCAAACTTCCTTTGTGATAGTACCTTTGTGAGAGGATTAGCTGTGTTCTGATCTACAGGGACCCTTTCAATTTTCATATCCTATCTACCAATGATCTCTCTAATAAGATGTCAGTGCTAAAGTGAATGTTTGGATCACTAATGAGACTGTGGTTCTTGAGCTTGTGTAATAGCCCTATTGTTATCACAATACGAAGGTATTGGACCAATAATGCTTGGAACCACTCCAAGTTCATAAATGAACTTCATAAGCCAAATGGCTTCCTTAACTGTATTGGAAGCCACTATGTACTTAACATTGGTGGCAGAATCTGTAGTCATATCCTATTTAGAACTTTTCCAAAAAATTGCTCCTCTACACATAATGTATACATATCTAAATTGAGATTTATAGTCATTCTTATTGAATTAAAAGCTGTTATTAATATGCCCCCTAACTTGTAGACCTCTTTCTCTATAAACTAAGAATAAATTCTTAGTCCTTCTTAAGTACTTAAGGATATTCTTGACAACGACCCAATATTCCTCTCAATAATTGGATTGGAATCTGCTCGTGACACTCAGAGCAAATACTACATCGGGTCTCGTATATAACATAGTGACATAATTGATCCTATAATTGAAGCATATGGAATCCTACTCATATGTTTTCTCTCCTCTTATGTCTTAGGAGACATAAATTTAGAAAGGTGTTTCCCATGCAACATAAGAATAAAACCTTTCTTAGAGAGATCCATGCTAAATCTCTTTAGCATTTTATTTATACATGTAGACTGTGAAAGACCAAGTAACCTTCTATATCAATATCTATGGAACCTAATCCCCAAGATATAGGTTACTTCTCCAAGGTATTTCATGAAAAATTATTTACTCAACCATATCTTAACCGATTGAGGATAGAGACATTATTTCTTATTAGTATATGTCATCTACATACAACTCAAAAAAAAATAATTTCCCACTGACCTTCTTGTAAACACATGATTCATTCATGTTTTGTGTGAAACCAAACCTATGATTGTCTCATCAAAATTGATGTTCTAGCTCCTAGAAGCTCGCTTCAATCCATAAATGGATCTTTAATGCTTGTAGACCTAATTGCCATCTATGGATGTAAAACCTTCAGGTTGTGTCAAATACAGTTCCTCTGATAATTTTCCATTAAGGAAAGCTATCTTTATATCCATTTACCAAATCTCATAATCTTAATGAGTAACTATAGCTAGCAGAATTCGAAAGGATTTAAGTATTGCAATTAGAGAAAAGGTTTCATCACAGTCAATTCCTTATCTTTGATGATGGCCTTTCTCTACCAATCGAGCTTTATAGGTAATCACATTACCTTCTATGTTGGTCTTCTTTTGGAAGACCCATTTTGCACCCAATGGGTTTTATCCCTTTAGGTGAATCAACCAAGGTCGATACCTTGTTATCATACATGGAATCTATTTTAGATTTTATGGCTTTAAGTTATGAGTCTAATTTTGAACTCTTCAGAACCTTCTCATAGCTTGCCATACTATGGAAGAGATTCAAAAGATGACAGAGAAATGAGACAACTTTTAAAAGAAGAGGTCCTTTAGCCATGGGTAAGCTAGTACAACCCTTATATCTGAGAAGAAGCCTAAGAATGAATAATCCAAACTATAATAGGGATAGAGAAGGGATCAGTCTCAGAGACCATTTAGGGCTTATAGTTTAAGGTTAGACATCAGATATCAGTTGCTAGTGTACTGGCATTTATAGCCAGAAGTACACTACCACTTTAGTGTGAGCATTGCAGTAGGACACACAAGGGCATATATTGGCTAACTATGTCTAGAGTATGCTAGGGATATGGCTCTAAGGGTTATATTTCTTGAGATTATCCTATAGGACTTGCAGTTATTACTTAGAAGAAAGATACATGAAATTGAGTTATAATAGTTAGAAGGATAAGTCAAAGAGCTGAGCACCAGCTAGGCAATATGCCATTAGAGCCAAAGAAGAAGATGATGCAGTTGATGTGATAGTGGGTACTTTCCAACTTTTTGATGTACCTACTTTAGTGCTGATAGATCTAGGTTTTACACATTCTTATATCTGCACTACACTAGCATTAAATCGGGGGTTAGTATTAGAGATGCTTGATATTGAGATAATGGTTAGTAACTTAATAGGTCAGCATGTTATTGTGAACAAAGTTTATAAAGATTGTCCCTTGTCAGTACAAGGATATCAGTTTGTAGCTGACTCATTGAGTTGCTTTTCAATGAGTTTGATTTGATCTTGGACATGGATTGGTTGTCCAAGTATTATGTAGTTGTGGACTATGGAAGGAAGTGGATCACACTTAAGGTTAGTGATAGGAAAAAAAGTGACAGTTATGTGAGAAAGATCAAACTTTACATCTAATGTGATATCAACAATCATGGCTAGAAGATTGATGAAGAAGAGTTGTCAAGCATACTGGGCCTATGTGATTGATAGCAAAAGGGTAAAATAAGAATCAAGCAAGATATCGATAGTGGCAGAGCTTAATGATGTTTTCCTAGAAGAGCTACCTTGTTTACCACTAGAACGAGAGCTTGAATTTAGGATTGATGTGTTGCTAGGCATAATGCCAGTGTCTATAGCTCCTTACAAGATAGCTCCTGCAGAGTTAAAACTACAGTTGTAGGAGTTATTAGACAAGGGTTTCATCAAACTTAGTGTGTTACCATAGAGAGCATCAGTTTTTTTTTGTCAAGAAGAAAGATGGCATCTTAAGGTTATGTATAGATTATAGATAGTTGAATAAGGTCACTATCAATAACAAGTATCCTCTACCTAGGATTGAAGCCTTGTTTGTTCAACTTAGAGGGGTAGATGTCTTCTCCAAGATTGATATGAGATCAGGGTATTATTAGCTGAGAGTAAAATAGGCAGATGTTTATAAGACAATTTTAAGGACAAGATATGGCCACTATGAGTTTTTTGGTAATGCCATTTAGGCTTACTAATACTCTAGCAGCATTTATGGATCTTATGAACCATATCTTCTAGTCATTCTTAGATTAGTTCATTATGGTCTTTATTGATGACATCCTTGTGTATTCGAAGAACTAGGATGACTTGAGAAGCATTTGAGAACTATTCTATAGATGTTGAGAGATGAGAAACTCTATGCTAAGCTTGGCAAGTGCGAGTTTTAGCTTAATAAGTTGTCTTTTCTGGGGCACATTGCTTCAACAGATGGCATTAGAGTTAATTCTAGTAAGATTGAGGCCATTATGGAATGAAAACCACCTAGGAACACTATATAGATCAAAAGTTTCTTAGGTTTAGCAAGCTATTACAAATGGTTTGTTAAGGGGTTTTATTTGATAGCTGCCCCTATAACTCATATTTTGAAAAGGAATGACAAGTTTATTTAGGATGATAAGTGTCAAGAGAGTTTTGACAAGTTGAAAAATATATTGATAGAAGCTCCAATCCTAGTTCAATCAGTATCATGGAAGGATTTCATGATTTATAGTGATACTTCATTGAATGGGCTAGGATGTGTGCTTATGCAAGAAGGCAAAGTTATTGCCTATGCTTTGAGATAGCTGAAGCCTAATAAGAATAACTATCTGACCCATAATTTAAAGCTTATAGTTATAGTGTTTGCTCTCAAGATATGGGGGCACTATTTATATGGGCAAAAGTGTTATGTCTACACTAATCACAAGAGCTTGAAGTATTTTCCAACTTAGAAGGAGCTAAATTTAAGGCTAAAAAGGTGGATGGAGTTAATAAAGGACTATGATTACCTCATTGACTATCATCTAAGGAAAGCCAATATAGTGGTAGATGCTCTTAGCAGAAAGTTCATATTGGCCTTGAGAACCATGAATGTCAGTTTGAAGTTGACAGATGATGGAGAGTTATTGGTAAAACTGCAAGCTAAGCCAAGTTTGTTACAACAAGTGAAAGAAGCTCAGAAGGATGATCACAAGCTTGTGAATGTTATCTATATGATTTAAGAGGGGAAGCCTATTAAGTATGAGATTAAGAATAATTGTTGTTTGTATTATTATAAAAGTTTATGTGTACCTAATGTTGAAGATTTGAGGAAGCAAATTTTGCAAAAAGCCTAAACTGCACCTTATGCTATGTATCCTAGTAATACTAAGATGTATCAGGATTTGGAGATAACTTATTGATGGTCAGACATGAAGAGAGATGTAGCTGAGTTTATGACTAGATGCCTTACTTGTCAACAAGTTAAGGTTGAGCACTAAGTTCCATTTGGATTGCTACATCTTATAGCAACACTAGAATGGAAATGGGATATAGTCACCATGGATTTTATAGTGGCTCTACTGATGACAAGAAGTAAGTGTGATTTAGTTTAGGTAGTGGTTGACAGATTGAATAAGTCAGTGCACTTTATACTTGTAAGAGTGCATTACTCCTTAAAGAAGCTAGTAGAGTTGTATATTGATGGGATAGTCCAATTGTATTATGTGCCATCGTTTATCATTTTTGATTGGGATTTAAGGTTTACATCAAGGTTTTTGAAAAAATTCCATAATGCCTTGGGTACTTGACTCAGCTTCAGCATGGCATTTCATCCACAAATGGATAGACAATTAGAGAGAATCATTCAGGTTCTTGAAGACATGTTAAGAAGCTATGCCATTGAGTTTAAGGGAAGTTGGGATCATCATCTTTCATTGGCAGAGTTTGCTTATAACAATAATCACCAAGGGAGCATAGGCATAGCTCTTCATGAAGCCTTATATAGGAGAAGATGGAGAACTCTGTTGTGTTAGAGTGAGCTTAGTGAGAATAAGGTTAATGGGCCTAATTTGATTGAGGATACAAAAGAGAAAGTAAAGATTATAGGGATAGGTTAAAGGCTACTTCAGATAGACAAAAAGTTATATGTAGATCTAAAGAGGAAAGACATCCAATATGAAGTGGGAGACAAGGTGCTTCACAAAGTATCTCTATGGAAAAGGTGTTGAGATATAGCAAGAAAGGTAAGTTAAGTCCACTGTTCATTAGCTTATACAAGATAATTGAATGTATGGGACCAATGGCTTATAGACTAGCTTTACCTCCTAAGATATAAAAAACACATGGTGTTTTTCACATGTCAATACTTAAGAGATGCATATAATATCCATCACATGTGCTATCATCTGAAGAAGTGGAAATATAGCTAGATTTATCATATGAAGAAGAGCTAGTGAGAATCTTAGCTCGAGAGGTTAAGGAGTTATGGAACAAAACGGTGCCTCTGGTAAAGGTATTGTGGTGACATCATAATATGGAAGAAGCAACCTAGGAGAGTAAGGCTAATAAAAGTAGTATCTACATCTATTTGAACTAGGTAATTTTATGGACAAAATTTCTTTTAACTAGGTAAGAAATGTAACAACCAAAAATCTTATTGTTATAAATAGTACTTCTCAGGATGTGAATAGTATTTCTTAAGACCCGAGTCACACTAACTCTATTGAATGGAAGTAGTAGTCATAATATAATTTCATGTAAATTTTGGAGTGAAAACAAAGTCATTTAGATGGTTAAAAATGAAAGTTAAGATTTTATGATAGTGCCACATGAATAGTTATCCAATTTTAGCTGAAACCATAAAATATTCAATTTTTGCTCAAAATTTTTTTGGGATTAATACAACTTAAGACTTAAATATTCCAAATAGTCTATTGGCATTGGAATTGGAATTTTTAAATATCAAAAAGTATTTTTACTAAAATTGAGCATGGATTAAAGTATGATTTTAATTTTGGTTTTTCTTGATTTTTTAGCACGAGTTTCTAAGGGTTGATGTGTCTTAATGGCATGATGTTATGAAAATTTGGAGTGTTAATTAAAGACTGAATTAGGGATGGAATAATTAAAATAAAAGAAGGGAATTAGGGTGAAGCATGCGAGTACATCCACACGGACCCCAAGGCAAACAAAATCGACGTCAAAGTCTACATGGACCATTTCTTAACAACCCTAAGTACATCATATGGACTTTTATCAAGTAGACGTAAGCCATATATAAGATAAAGTCTGTACAAACTGTGACAACAAAAAATGGGTCCATATAGACCATGCCTTAATACCTTGAAACTCTAGAAAAAGGGAAAGCCAAGGACTTAGATAAGAAGGATAGGAAGCAATTACTTGATTGGAGTCATCAAAGTTCTTATCAAATGAAGTTAAGGATTGTCATATATCTTAATGGATCTTATGTGAATTATAGACATCTTACCATACTGTGTGATATCATGACTTACCATAGTCATTTGATGGCAACCACCTGTCATAGTATTAATTGGAGTGACACTGCACAATTAATGAGATGTTCATTTTAAAAAAGGTTTTGAGAGGTATTGCAAAGAATATAATGCTCGGAGGCCTACGCCTTTTATTTCAATGGTGAAATATTGAAAAATGCTATTGAGCTTCTTTGTACACTCATAAAGAATAATTAGTTTTGTTGTAAAAATTCCCTTGTATGTTAGTTTTTGCTCTTTTATATGTAAAAGTGTAAATCTATTTAAATAAAAGAATGTATATATTATAGCACATGTTCTAAATATATCTATATATAAAAAATTGAGGCCCTATTAGCAAAAGGACTAAGGTTGCCATTTTCTTCATTCTTCTTCCTCACTCTCATTTTCCTTGTCATCTGAAGAGAGCACTAATTTCTTAAAAATCTTTAATGCCCTCAACTTTTTTAGAGCATCACGAAGCATAACCACTCTTTTAGTTAACTCGTTCTACAAAGAGAATTAGGGATGAACACATCCTAAACATATCATGCATACTTAACAATAATTATAGAAAAAGACTTATAGCAAGGACACACATCTCATCCACCATCACTCGCTTGAAGGCATCCACTACTCGAGTGGTCCTCTTAATTGAAGCCCTCATAACCTAGAAAAATTGAAGCATGAAGTGTCAGGCACAATCCTATTAACACATCAAACAAAGAAGGTCATAAAGGTTATGCCAATGTAGCATTTACAGGCTTAAAAGGTACCGACTAGTTGTCTTCAATCCTAAGGCATGCAGAGGTTAACTCCTTATCAATGTTGTATCATATGTAGTTCAGCTCAGGCACATCAATTAAGGTGCTAACAACCTCACTAGGCATCGATGAAGAGCCAATAGCTAAAGTTAAATCTTCACTCTTAGGAGTACAAGCTGAAGGAGGTGAAAACTAAGGTCCCTTAGAGCTAAGAGTTGTCCTCACCCTCTTCCTAGAAGAAGGCCCATCCTCAAAAGTAGGAACAAAAGGCTGGACAAAAAGATACAATTAGAAACTACATTCAAAAACTGCATTTAAAAGGGTAAAATAAGAATACCTGAGGAATGGGATCCGAAGTGTAGGCTACCTAAGAAAGCAATTGAGATGATGCCTAAGAAGAATAATCTCTTTCTTCATTCTCCATAAATGTGTCCCCAGGCATCCCTGCAGTCATACCCTACACGAACTCTAAATTGTTAATGTAACTCTCGAACAACATGGAATTAGGAGGACCTTAAGGGACGTAATGCATATCAGGGCCTATGTGCTAGCTCAGCACCTTCTCTCCTAGGAACCAAAGGTTAGCTTTTGGTGTAGTTAACAAAATCCTTTAAGAAGACAGTTCTCAAATATAGTAGAGGAAATCAGACATCTCTTTAATAGGGAAGACCCATCATGCTAAGTCAATTTAAAAATAGGTAAGCATGAAATTCATAATAAATCAGCTAAACTAATAAGGTGTTTACATGTACAGGATTACTCACACTAGCCCAAACCTAGAAACTGAGGTACTGGCTATGATATACTGAGAAGGAGGTGTTCTAAGGCCCCAAGGATAGCTGAACCCACCTATCTATCATTGGATACATGTGAGGAATGTCCAGCTCACATGGTTATGGTAGCAAGTGAAGCTCATAAGCTTAAACCTATAAAAATCAATGTTAGAATCGCAAAGAAAAGCAACCACAAAGAAAAAAAAGGGCTTAGGAAAATTACTCACCAATATGCCCAACACAAAGCCCTGAATAAAGCAATGGCTCTTCTTAGTTCGAGTTGCCATGTCTAGACTCTTATACATCTATCTAAGTGAAGAGTAACACTAGTTCTAGGAATCGATGCTCTCAATCCACTCTAAGACAGGGAGAAAGCTCTAACTCATGTTGCCGTTAGCATTGGTGAACAACATGGTCCCTAGAAGGTATATGATAAAGTAGTGAGTATACTAGTCCACCTCAGGTTGACTAGCAGGAGTAGTGTCAATCCAGCACTCATATAAGTCAATGCATCGAATGCTACTAGAATGGTCTTGAGGAACAAATCCTAACAAGCTCCTCAGGTCCTAGAGTCAATGGGAATACTACTAATAGCTGGCATCAAAGGCAATTGCTTCCTCGGTGTATGGCATGCTAGTAATAAAGGCCCAATCAAATAGGGTGATTGTCAGTTCCTTAAAAGAAATGTGAAATGTATGTGCCATGTGCATCCACTTATCGAGTAAGGCTCGAAGTTCTTGCAAGTCTCTATGAAAGTCACCTCTAACAAGATGGTCCACTAAGGTCTAAAAACCAATCGCTCTCACCTGATCCTTAATTGGAATAGGCATCATAAAGTACCATTGCTATGGTCCTAAAAGTGTATCCCTACACTTGAGACGTGTTTGCATAAAAAGGTAACACTATTAAGTATGCAATAAAATAATAAAAATGTATGCAAAGGCATAATTATAAAAGGAGTTCACATGGACTAAGGCGAGCCAAGATTCGCATGGACTTATTTTCTTAGACAAGAATACATAAGATCACAGGACATTCAAATATATAAAAGGCCTAAAGCAGGTTTAAAGGCAGCTTGCATAGACCTAACAACACATGTAAAGGTCCGTATGAACCCATAACAATCTAAAAATGTTATCTGTATGGACCACTACTCTACCACATGCAGAAACACAAAACATGCATTCTTAATGCTTTTATAAATCTACACAATGAGTGAGTTCTGCACAAACTACATACACCCTAACCAAAATTGGTTTGCATAGACCTATCAAACCAAACTCATAGAGATAGGGAAGAAGATGAAATAAAATCTACCCAAATAGAGTTCAAAAGAATGGAAACCAACATGAGGGTAGATCTCTCAGTAGGCATGATGGGTGAGGTCTACTAAGATAAAAATTAGCTCATTGTGGTAGATTCTTTTTAATGTAATATTATGTTGTTGGTAATTAATGGATGATAAGGGAAGAAAACCCTATGAAATAGGCATCGAAATATCCATTACCAGAGGCAAAAGAGAAGAGGTTGTCACTAGTAGGAGTAATAACATTATTAGAGCCCCTCCAATGGCTACTTGTTATCAAAAGAGGAAGAAAATGAGTTAAAAGCTGAGGAATAAGCCATAGGGTTTGAATCTTAGAGAAAGATAGAAAGGAGAAAATGGAAATGAGGAAAAAGGAGAAAAGACCGATGTTTTTAATCTATCATGCAAAGTCCGCACGAAATTATTTACGCATGGATGTATACTCCAGCCTATGTTCTGTTACCCTTTAGTCTGCACAAATCCCTCTTACAGACCCATAACTTTATCGAAATAGACCTTTTCTCAAAGCCAACACCTTCTTAGTTTGTATAGTCTTAGCTTGCCTTGGGTGTCCAAAAACATGATCTTGAAAAGACATAAAAATATTCAGACGAATGTCAAAAATAGAATGATGCATGAAAATGAATGAGGATTTACACCCAAATGTGAGAATACAAGAAAAATCAATTTGTTGAAAAACTATATAGGTAATTTTTGGTCAATGAACCTACATACACTTTTTCAATCATTGAAATTGATTTCTAGCCAATATTCATCAACATTACTAACTAATGGACAAATAAAATTGTTTTATTTAGTTTTTTAAATCAGTAAAATAAATTTAATCAATCTTTAAATTAGGTTTTCCATTTTCATTTAATTTTGAATAAATTAATTAGATTTAGCTTCAATTTTGGCTCAATAACACATGTTTTTTTCCCACATAGTCATCTTTTTCACGTTTAGAAAATGCATACATGGATAAAAGTGTTTTATTTTAGCTAGAAACAAAATAGGTCAAAATGGGTCAAATTATTTAGTTTCTTTTCAAACTAATAATTCAACCATTTTCTCTCAAAATTTCTAAATGCATTTAATTGTTTTCAATATAAAATGACTAACAAACTCAGATGAGAAGCTATTTTGTCATTAAAATTATGGAAAAAGAAGTGTCGATGGAGAGGAATCAACCTTCTAATCCTCCTAAGCTACTAAGTGAGGCTTAGTTATCTCGAACATCAAGCCACCTCTTTTATCTATCTTTATCCAAGAAAATCATCTTCATTAAAATCATAGCATGCTAATAGAGCTAAAGACATGGAATTATCTTAAAAATAGGATTTGCTTGCTTGAAGCATCAACTTCACCTCTTTTAAAGAAAGTAACGGACCATAACCTTTTCCTTTTATTAGAGATTTTCAAAATCCTCTTCTTTAGCATCCCTCACTTCATGGATAACTTTGAGCTAATCCTTAAAGAATTATCCTTGAAATTCCAACTCTTCCTAGCTCTATTTACATTTAAAGAATTATTTTAAAAGATAGGGCTTGCTTAGTTTAGGCATTAACCCCATCTCTTAAGGTAAGGATGCTAATATTAGCCCTTCACTTATACAGATGTAGATCCAATCCAAATAATATTTGAATTTAGCTCCTAGTTAATCTAATATTTCCTTGATGGATTTAGCCTTGTGTTAATCTAAAATCATCTAAACGTTATCACCATGTGTAAGCTGTTGGATTCCACTCAATGTTAATATTATAGCTTTCCTAATATTTCTTCTCGAATTTGACTCCATGTTAATTCGATATTTATCACTTATTTTTTCTCGAATTAAACTCCATGTTAATTTAAAATTTCTAATTATTTATTATTATTATTATTATTATTTATATGGATTCAACTATCACATTAACCACTACTTATCATATTTTCCTTTGAAGTCAGCTAAATGCTAATTCACAACTTTATTACTCTTCTTTTATTCGAATTTAACTTTATATTTATTTGGTATTTTTATAAGATCTCTACAGATTTGACTCTAAGTTAATTTAACACTTCTATTGCAGGATGGATTTAGCTTTATGCTAATACACAATTATCAATTTCTCCTTGGATTCAATTACACTTTAATCCAACCATAGTAATACATCGACTTTACCTCTTTGGATTTAGCTTCACTCCAATTCGACAAATGCTCGAGTCAATCCAACACTCAACTTATCAAGTAGCACAAGTAAGTATCTCTTCCTTACTTTTTTATGCACTACTTCAATTTCTATATTTTCACAGCACATACCAAAGTGGGGTCAATTGTAGATGCCTACCTTTTAGGCTATAATGATAATCAGAGATAGGCTTAAGCAACAAAGGAAACAACCTAAAACCTTAGTCTATACGGACCACTTTGGTCCAAGTCCACCCGGACTTGATATTATAAGGTTCACACAAACTAACCAAGGCTCAGCCTAAAAACTGTAAGCCCATAGCCTATGGTTCGCCTAGACAAATTAAAGCCCATGTCTACATGGACTATGCAGACTCAACCCAAACTAGGTCCAAGGCCTATGAACTACCAGGGTAAATCCAAGACCTAAGTCTATAGTGACTTCGTAGTTAAGGTCTATATGGAATTATTGACAAAAAGCTTTCAGAAGTGTGAACGTCTTATTTGGACTCTATTTCCTAGTCCCTATAGGACTCGACCTCTTTTGAATAGGAGAGACACACACTAAACCTAAAAATAGCCTTTCTTAGATGCACCAAAGAAGAGGCAATTAGAAGGCTTTTAACCCATTATTCCAAAAGTCAAAGTGGGATTCACTCTACTATACCTTAGCCTACACTAAAAATAATAGTTCTTTCTAAAACCCTATATTTCCATTATTGCTTGAAGTTTATTTACAAGGTAAAATCTAAGGTCTCTTTCTATATTCACCTCTATGCATTCATATTGCTCCTAT
>CANXYI011605958.1:0-12373 GCA_948208565.1 Hura crepitans
CTTAACAAAATTTTGATCCTTTTTCATCCCAATTTTTGTCATAATTTTAACAGTTTTTTAATGTCATTTGGGTATATTTTTATGAGTTTATTAAGGGGTTTTAGGACTTGAAATGTAAGTCTATATTCTTTGAAAAATTAGGTCTAAAGCTCTATGATATTAATGAAATTCATGTTGTACCTCGTGTACCATGTGCATGTGAATAAACCTTGATTATAAGTCCAATATTTTGAGTATCTTATGACATCCTTATGTAACTATAAAGCTTGTTATGGCTATAAGTGATCATATGTTGTTGTTAGCTTAATTAAGAGATGTATAACTAACATACATAACTAATGCCACCAAGTTGAGGTTAGTAAACATAAATTGAGCCTAAGTTGGCCACATGATCCATAAAGTAATATATGCTATAGGCATATGATATAGGCCTTACTAAGGTATAAAATGGCCAATGAGATAAATGAATGTGACAAGATGGTGAGAAATGTATAATTAGTTAGAATGATACAATATAATAAGTTTAATTATGCCTATATAGTTAAATAACCTAATTTGGATAGGTTGATCAGTCAACTAGGATTTTAGTAGCTGCTAACATACCATCGAGTATAAGACCTATAGGTCTTGATTTATGTACAAACGGGCACAAGTGCCTACGGGCCTAAGATTATTTATGCATCTATGGATGTGAGTGCCTACGGGCCTAAGTATATATACCCATGAGTGTGAGTGCTACGAGCCTAAGTTTATGCATCTATGGACATGAGTGCCTATGGGCCTAAGATTACACATCTATAGATGTGAGTACCTTTAGGCATAAGTTATCTTATTGAAATAGGCATGTCTTAAACCAACTTAAATGGCTTAAAATGCATAATTATGAAATAAATGATAAATGGCATTAATAAGGTTCATTGTGCATTTTTAGCAAATAAATTGTTACTATATGTTGTTCATATGATGCTTGGTTTTTATAATTCCTTAAGGCATGACTTACACTTGAAATATGTATGTTGGTTAATAAATCACCAAATATGCATGTTTGTTATATTAAAATTTATAATGGGCATATGTTGTATAAATGCATGCTAAAACTAACTTCTTACAAGTTAAAGTGATTACGCCACTAAGCAAAAGCTTAGTGCATTATTGTTTGCGATGTATAGGTAACGAGACAATAGATTAAAGCCAAAGATTCTGCACAATAGGAGTCATGAAGATAACCCCTGTATAGGATATTTGTACATTTAGTAATAGTATATAGTGATGTAAATGTAATAGGTAGTTGTGCTCTTGTGATCCTAGAGGGATTAGGTCTAATCTGTATTTTGTATCAGGTTTTTATACTCAAGCTATGACTATTAAAATTGCTTTTATAATCCTTGCATATTTATGGGTTGATTGATAAACTTGCATGTGAAAATGCTATTTGAGATTAAACCTGAGGCTCAATGTGATTTTTGATGTGTTTGGAGGGTCAGAAGGACCCATTAGAGTTGGAGATGAGTTGATTGATATATGAGAAGCTTTTTTTTTAAATAGGTAAAATTTTGGGAAAGTATCCTGGTACAGCCATTATGCTGTAGAATTTTTTATATGATGACCCCAAAGTTTGTCTCAAAATGCATGCTAAAAGATTTTTGGTGTTTTTATACATCTTTAAATCAAGAAATGTTTTTCTTAATAAAAGTTTTAAAATTTTTAGTCATCTTTGGATAATAAAATTGGATATCATATGCATATGTGTGTCCCCCATTTGGATTCGATGGTCGGGTTAGGCAAAGGATGTCATAGGTATTGTTGTGTTGACAAGCACAGTGCCAATTTCCATATACAGAATGGCTCTTATGTAGTTGAAAGAGTTAAAGTTGCAATTGCAAAAGCTTCTATATAGGACTAAGTGTTTCACCCTAGGAAGCACTAGTTCTATTTGTCAAGAAGAAGGATGGTTCCTTAAGGTTATGTGTTGATTATAGACATCTGAACAAACTTACCATTAAGAACTAATACCTTTTACCATGGATCGATGATCTGTTTTAATAACTTAGAGAGGTAGGTGTCTTCTACAAGATTAATCTTAGATCTAAGTTTTATCAATTAAGGGTAAAGGAGGCGAATGTGCACAAGACAACCTTTAAGATGAGATATGGCCATTATGAGTTCTTAGTGATGTTGTTTGGGTTAACCAATACACCAACGGTCTTTATGGATCTCATTAATCGAATCTTTAGGCCATTTTTGGATCAAATTTTGGTGGACTTCATCGATGACATTCTTATGTATTAGAAGAATCAGGATAATCATGTTAAGCATATAAGGATTGTTCTACAGATGTTAAGGGATGAGAAACTCTATGCCAAGCTCAGTAAGTGTGAGTTTTGGCTAGAGAAAGTGTCATTTTTAGGGCATATAGCTTTAGTAAAGGGTGTCAGGGTAGATCCTAGTAAAGTTAAGGCTATGATGGAATAGAAACTGCCTAAGAATACTATAAAGATTAAAAGCTTATTAGGTTTGGTAGGATATTATAGGAGGTTTGTCAATGGGTTTTCCCTAATTTTAATCCCTATGACAAGTCTTCTGAGGAAGAATGTCAAGTTTGTATGGCATAACAAGTGTTAGGAGAGCTTTGATAAGCTTAAGAACATGTTGATAGAGGCATTGATCATAGTTCTACTAATTTCAAGGAAAGAATTCACCATTTTCAGTGATACTTCCTTGAATAGGTTGGGATGTGCACTCAAAAAGGAAGGCAAGGTAGTTGCCTGTGCCTCAAGACAGTTGAAACCTCATGAGAAAGACTAGCCAACTCATAATTTAGAGTTAGCAGCAATTGTGTTTGCTCTGAGGATTGTGCCGGGACAGCTTTAGGATGTACTTGGATAACCTAAAAATACCATACCCTAAAGTTCATAAATTCCAATGAGTTCATTGGTGAAGGAATTTTAATTTTCTAAGCTTATTTGATAATTATTCAAAATTTATTCCTTTTACGAGTAAGTAGTAACCATAATTGCCATTAGAGTTTTGATCTGAAATTTTACGAGCCCCTTAATAGGCATAATTGAGTATTTTTTACACTAAAATGATTATTTTTGGGATTATAAAAACTAATTTAAATTTTTGGAGTTTAAATAAAAATTGGGTGAGTGTGGATTGTTAGATTACTATGTGTCGCAATCTAAGCCATCCACCCTATTAATATAAATACCCTTACACATTTGGGGAGTGGCACATGTGCAAACCACTTCATCTCCCACCTCTCCTGTGACACTCCCTACTAAATCTCAAAGGAAATCCAATAAGTGGTGCACTTCCTACAAGTCACCTATCCTTAGATTTCCCTGGCATTCATTCATTTAACACTTATAGAAATCCAAATATTTTATCAATCTGGTCCTAAATTAGGTATCTAACCCCACATTCTATCTTATCATGTCATTATCATACTAGAATTCCTTTAATAAACCCCTCTAGAGTTTCAAAAATTATAGGCAACACAACGACCACCCAGGGGCACTCTGAAATTTTTTTTCACCTATAAAAACACTTCTAAATGTAATAAACCAAGTCATTCATCAAGCCACTTGATTAAGTATAACACTCCTAGTTCTTATAATTACAGACATATGCAAACAATACAGCTTCTAAACATGCTAACCTATACCTACAATATTTACATGAGTGCCACTACCCATATAAAAGAAACTTTATTTACCCTTCAAAACTTGTGTTGCTACACTATCTCTGAGGCTAGTCTACTTATCCTCGTTACCTGTGCACCATAATACGGGTATGCTGAGTATAAAACTTAGTGGTGAATTTAAATCATTCAAATCATGCCACATGTATTAACACAAATAAGAAAACATAAATATAATAGTCTAGATGTAGTGTGTGGGTGATATTCTAGGTGACTAATGCCATTCAGATAATACGCCATGTTTACTATAAAATTACCAAAATGCCACTGTGTTTTATTTATTAAAATTTATCATCATAAGTTATCATCAATCATGCTAGACTTGTATTTTACTTTACTTTAATTCCATTTCATAGGCTCAACTAGGTAGACAACACTTATAGACACTAGACCAAGAGGGAACTGAAAAAGTATGCAGTGGCCCACATTTTGGACCTCGACCACAGCATCAACCTGATATAGCCATAAGGATTAGTTCACAAGAGCCTCCCAAAAATGAGCAAATGTGCACAGGGATTAGTCCTTAGACCTCCTAAGGTAATTTATCATTATCATTATGTCAAATTATTCATTTTGGTCTGCCCTGCAAACTAGTGTAGTGGCCTTTCTAGGGACCTTTGTTGTTATACCGGCCTAGTTTGATACATAGATAGAAATGCTAACAATATAGTGGTCTACCCCACAGACTAGTGTAATAGCCCAATTATGAACCTTGATCATTGCATCAGCCTAGTCTAATAAATAGATAGTCTAACAGCGACTAATCCCTAAGTTGACTAGTCAACCCATCCAGTGGGTGTCTAACTAATGGACTATTTGACTTCATTTAAAGTTTATTTCTTTACTGATCATCTTTTTATAATATTCCAAGTTGAAAATAAATAGTTATAATTTTTATTAGACAATTGATTTTTTACCTGGAGAGTTACAAGTCAATTTTCTAAAATATTTTAAAGCATTGTCTTAGGCATAATTAAGGCCATATTAACTTTAGCCTAGCCCATTATTTTGGCTCATTTATACACATGCTAAGTAGTCATTTTAAATAAGGTCCCAAAATTTATTTTTAACGAGACAGTGATACATCATTTATAACTCTGTGGTGGTTATTTTAGGTTCATTTTAGGTCCTTTTTACATCATTTTTAGTGCCATTTGCACTCATTTGTCCACCCTTTCATAGGCCTAAAGCCAAATACAACTTGACCACTTACATAGCCATATAATAAGCTTTTATCTTATTCCACCTAAACATCACAAAAGCCTAAATTTGGAGTCTCATTTTCATGCCACAATTAGCTCATTTTAAAGCCATTTTTAACTCATTATTTTAGGCTAATTTCCATTTTATTTTCCTTGCCATTTCTTAATCTTAAAAGATATCCTAATGCCATGCAATTCATACCTTATTACTCATGCATATTTACTTAAGCCATCCCATATGGATATTGCACAATACATACCAAATATGTCATGCCATATCACACAAATATACATGTTATGCCATATCTCATTTTCATGCCATTTAGCCTTGCATACCTCTCGGCCAATGTCCCCAAATTTCCATACACATGCTTTTAATCACATTCAAGCACATATACACATATTTTAGCATCACACAAGCATGCTTACACATATACAATGACAATGCCATGCAAACTAGGCCATTATACACCTCGGACATGTCTCAGCCACACTTAGTGCACGTACACACAAGTTTTATTGACCCATTTCTTCACTTACACCTAAAATGCCATCACTAACAAGCCAATTGCCACATAAATGGTTATGTTAACCTACTATACACTAAGTCCCTTTACCAAGCAACCTCTCAGCCACACTAAGGCTTAATGTTTGCACTCTAAATTTCCACCACATACTACCATAAATCATGTATTTCTATGTCAAATACATTAGAATTCATGCCAAAGTCACCTTAACAAGTCATATACACATGCATCCTTACATAACCCTCTCGGCCAAAAGGGGACTAAACCACTCCATGTATTCTTTTCACTATGTTATCATTCCAAGCATACATTCCACACATCATTAACATAAGTATACACCTAATTCATCAATTCACACACATTGGCTACATTTCCCACCATTTCCATAAAAGGTTACTAAGCCTATTACATTTAAATTCCAATGCCTATGCTTTGAATGCCTTAAATCCATATACCTCACTACCAAAGGAGATTTATTCTTCACTTTAAGCTTGCCAAAAGCCTAATTGCACCTCACTTAGCCTTAGCTTTCATACAAGCCACTCCATATTCAAAATTCCTTGAAAAATGACACAAGACTCCAAATCAAATTCCAAGCCTATAGGCATTCTTAGAATTAACAAATCCCCTAGGAAATAAATTAAAAAGGATAGAATCACTTACACACAAGAAGTTACCTGTTAGCCCCTTTTGATCCACACTTACACACACCTTAAATTTCTTTGAGCTTTAGGGACTTCTATGGCTCTTAATTCCTTTAAAATTCAATTCTTAACACATTAATATGATTTTTGGTGGCAATTAGAAAGATAAAATCTCACAAAAAGTAACAAAAATGATGGATGGAGAGGGAGAATGGCGTTAGGATGGTGAAGGAAAAAAGAAAAAAAAAGAAAGGGTGGTGAGTGGGTTATGCCATGTGGACACTTAGGTGTCAATAGGGGGTTTATATAGTAGTTGAGGTGGAATAGGTGGGGTCACATGCCACTTGAGCATCCCGAAAAAGCTCAATTTTAGCAGAAACTTCAAAGAATTTTTAAAAATCATACAAACCTCCTAAAATTATCATGTTTATTTTAAAAATCCTTAATTAGTTCCATTTAGAGGCTTATAAAATTTCACAACCAAATTCCATCAATAGGATAGTTAACCAACTGCCTCGATTTATATGTAAAGCTTAAAATTAAAAAAATTTGCAAACAACCTCGAAATTTAAAAATTCTTTCACTAATAGAGTCATGGGAATTTTAACTTTTTGGGTATGGTATTTTTAGGTGTGTCCAAGCACATCTCGAATCATTCCTAGCCCAGCTCCATCTAAGCTTATGGCCCACTGGATTACAACCTAAAATAATTTATTAGTTTACTAAATCTTTAAATTAAGTCAATTTCATCATTTTATGGCCCCTCAAATTTTCATGACCAGTACCCCTACCTGGAGCCTCATGAAGGTGATTCGGCACTCCAAAAACACTTTGTAACCTTAGTGGTACTGTTCATAGAGCCTTAACTTACGGGCGTTACATCCCCCACACTAAAACTCGATGCCAGTTTCCCTTTAGCCCTCTACCATTTTTTCTTTCTCTCTCCTCTAAATCACACCTAAATCTCATGAATTTTATATGAAACAGTGCCTTCATAGTCTCTAGAACTCATTCCAAGCAACATAATCAAAAAATACTGCTTAGAGAGAGAGAATTGAGGATGGAGTGAATAGTGGTCATTTTGAGAGTAAGTAATATTTTTTTGGTTTTTATTTTTGTTTTAGATAGCCTTCATAATTCTAAGAAAACCATGTTTATAGATTTCAATTTGGAGGTTGGTAGAATTTTTCAGAATTTTTCTAAGTTTAAAATGGCTATGTTTTAGGTCAAGAAAGCCAAAGTGAAGGAGGAAGCCATCTAAGCCCATAAAAGTGGATTGATGTAATTTTTGCATGTCATAATGCATATGTATATATATATGCATGTGTAAGTGTATGAAAGTGATGGTTTGTATGTGTATATGTATGTTTAATATGAATTGGTTATGTAATTATATTGGCCTCAAGAAATGAACATTATGTGTACAAGTTGTAAGGAAGAAAAATAAGTGTATGTGTGTGAACATGTGTTGGTCGAAGGGTATGCTTATTAATGGTATAATGCATGCATGTGTATGGAATATGATAATTATGTAATTGGCTTGGAATTGAGCTATAAAATATGGTGGCAACTTGAATGTAAAGAAAGAAATGTATAGGTAGTGATTTGGTACCTTATGACCTAAAAAAAGGACTTGTTATATTACATGAATATGTATGTTGAAATGACCATTTACAGTGTAAGAAAAATGGCATGATAAGATGGAAAAGGAATGCTTGAATTGGATGTAATAATGTAAGCATAACTAATAGGGAATAATGTTGGTAAAGTAATAGTGGATATTGTATACAATATGAGATGAAATGAGACTTGTGGTATTGAAATTGACCAAATGAATAGTGCTTTTCAAAAAATGACCCATAACTAAGAAAGGTGCATAAAGGTACCAGTGTGGGTAAATGTGGTATGTAAACACTAAGGTAGTGATACAAAGATACCTATAACTATATAATAGAGTTCATAAATGTAATTTAGCCCATCAGTTTGACACCCACTGGATAGGTTGATCGGTCAACTAAGGAGTTAGTAGCTACTAAGGGTATTGGTCCTCTTAGGGCCATTGCTAGTATGATTGTGATAACGAGTGCAGCCATCGAGGTTTTGATATTGAGCCCTACATATTCGGGTATTAGGAGGTCCATATGGGGTAATCCTTGCTGCCCATATGACTTGTTTATGGATATTGGGATGTCTTAAAGGGCTGGTCCCTACTATCCACTTGAGACATGTTAGATATATTGATTAGGTTATTGTGAGGTCCCATGGGGTTGATCCCTACTATCCCCCTGTATATGTTAAGAGGACTATGGGACTGATCCCTACCATCTACCAGTCTAGTATTGAGAGGTTCATATAGACTGGTCCCTATTATCAGATAGGGTAGGTGTAGCTATTGAGGTCTAAAATGTGGGCCACTACACAGTCTAGATCCTACTATCTAGTGTCTTAAAGAGTAGTCTCTCTAGTATGGACCAAAACACAAAAAAAATGACATAGATGAACCTGATTCATAGTATAAAAATAAATTCATGGGATTTAATCTAATGTAAACTGAGAAAGTTAAAGTATTTGAAAGGTACTAGTGAATAAATAATAAGACCGATAAATGGATCAATATTATTGTATATAATTCACTATGTGTCCATAACATGGTCTTGCATCATGGTTGCTGCATGAATGTATACATGACATGCACTTATTACATTAAGTCCACTAAATTTATGATAAGTGTATCATTATTCTGATAAGTAGGTCATAGATTTTTTTAGTAATTTAGCTCACAGGGTATCATTTCTATACTTTTAGTTTTAATAGAATTGGCACTCATGTATAGCTAGGAAAATAGACTTAGTTGTTGTAAATAATGGACCTGTGTTTTGATCACTATATGACTAGCATGAACAAGGGAATGTATGTCTGCTTAGCTATATTCCATGGCTGTGTTTATTGTCTAAATGTTATGGCTCTGAGACCCTTTATTGACTATGTAACTATGATTGAGTGGATATTGGAGGACCAGAAGGGTTTAGAAGTTTGGTAAAATGATTATGACAACTTTAGAAGTGTTTTTGGCAGGGTAAAAATTTTGGCTTTTCACCAAGTAGCCGTTATGCTACCTAAATTTCTATAAAATAGATAATAGACATAAAATATGATTTTATCAGTCAAATATAGTTAGTATTAAGGTATGAGGTAATAACATAAAAATAAATAGCTCCATGAGTATTAAACAAATAGGAGTTGAGGAAATATTAAAATGAGTGACCTACATGAAGTGGCATCCTTTGTCTATTTCCCTCAGGATATGGGCAGGGGGTGTTACAATCTATATGGTGAAAGATGTTATGTCTACACTAACCATAAAAGTTTAAAGTATCATCCCACTCAGAAGGAGTTGAATTTGAGACAGAGTAGGTGGATAAAGTTAATAAAGGACTACAATTGCCTTATTAACTATCATCTAAAGAAAGCCAATGTAGTGGCAGATGCATTGAGCAGAAAGCTTATGTTAACCTTAAAAGTGATGAATGTTAATTTAAAGTTACTTGATAATAGGGGTTTGCTAGCTGAGCTTCAAGTTAAGCCAAGTTTGTCACAGTAAGTCAAGGATAATTAAAAGGATGATTTAGATTTCAAAATGTTATAAGCATGATTCAAGAGGGGAAGCCTACCAAGTATTAGATTAAGGATAAGGGTTATCTATATATCTTGACTACTTGTGTTTGCCTGATATTTTGGATATGACACAGCAGATCTTGCAAGAAACCTATAATGCTCTATATGTTATGCATCCGTGTAGTACCAAGATGTATCAAAACTTAAAGACAGTTTATTAGTGGCCAGGCATAAAGAGAGATGTAGCTTATTTCATGACTAGATGCCTTACTTGACAACAAATTAAGGTCAAGCATCAGGTTACATCTAGATTGCTTTATCTTATAGCAATTCCATAATAGAAATAGGAATGGGTCACCATAGATTTCATAGTTGGACTGTTGATAACCAGGAGCAAATGCGACTTTATATGGGTTATGGTTAACTGGTTGACCAAGCTAACACACTTTATTCTCTCAAGGAGGGATTTCTTTTTGGAAAAGTTGGCAGTCATATATATTAATGAGATAGTTCGATTACATAAGGTGCCATCTTCTATCATTTCTGATAGAGATCCAAGGTTTACATTAAGATTTTGGAAGAAACTCCATAATGCCTTGTGAACTAGACTTAGTTTTAGCATGGTGCTTCATTCGCAAACGAATGGTCAATTAGAAAGGGTCATCTAAGTTTTGGAAGATATGTTGAGAAGTTATGCCATCAAGTTTAAAGGTAGTTGGGACCATTACATCTCTTTGGCAGAGTTTACCTATAATAATAGTCATCAAGCATGTTTAGGTATGGCACCTTATGAAGCCCTATAAGGGAGAAGATGTAGAATGCCATTATGATGGATTGAGCTTAATAAGGACAAGCTTATGGGGCTAGATTTAGTGACACTCCTTACCCAAACTGATCATAAGACTCGAATAAAGAGTGATACATAACCATCATCCATCTTATTACTTGTGTAGTTTACTTAAAATCTTTTCTTTTTTATTAAACAACTATATGTCCTTTATCGTATAACTTATAAAAACTAATCTTAACAAAAACCTCATCTAAGGTATACTAATGGGGTCTTCGTGTCAAAAATTTGGTAGCATAATAGTTGTACTAGGACACTATCCCAAATAGTAGCCTGTATAAAAAAAATAGCACTTCTAATATATCATAACATATTTCAATATCATCTTGGTCCATCTAACCATCCAGACTTAACCTCATCTCAATTCACAAATATACATAATTATTAACACTTGTCTCATAACCAATCCAATCCATACAAACATAATAGCTCAGAAATCATCATATATCAATACCAATCAATAACATATCCATATACATATACATATTAAAAGTTCACATAAACTTTTAATACATTACAGGCCTATAACCCATACATCGATATACATGGGAGTGTACACTCTTTCCTTTCTTATTACATATACCATACAAAATTTGTATAAATGACATTATCTTCATATAAGCTCATATCATCTATAGCTTAGAGGTTTTTCTTTTCAAGCTATCCAAAATACTTACACATCATAAACAAATGATGCACTAAGCTTTATAGCTTAGTGGTGTATCTACCTCAATATATGATTATGGCATACTCATGCAATATTAACAATACATATGAAATTTTTGTCAAACTTATGGCAAGAGTTAAATATGTATGTAGGCATACCAATATAACATGAACATAGCTTAAAATGCATACATATCAACATGGTAATACCAATGAGATTCATTAAGTCACATATACTAGCCACAATTGACTTTTGCATCAATAACTCTATTAAAGATAAATATAGGACCACATAATTATGCCAAAACAACAATATAATCATCAAAAGGCTCAACTTAAGATTATCACCAATTTTATTTAATATTATTATTTAAACCATGCCCATACCTAAGAGACAATTATCTATAATCTAGATAGTAGGACATGGCCTGTAGCCATATTGATCACCAGATCATACATGAAACTCGAAGGTTATAATTAAGATTTAAAGTCCAAAGCATAAGACATGAAGCTTAAAACCCAAACTTGAAAATTATATACGAAACCTAAAGTCTATGACATAGGACCCGAAGTCCAAAATCATGTCTCAAAGTCATATACAAAACCCAAAGTCCATGACCAAGACCCGAAGTCCAAAATCATGACTCAAAGTCACAAGACTACCTATAGGCTAAATTAGCACTAGTAAGTACCCTAGTAGCTACTATTATTCCCTAGTTGATGGATCAACCTATCCAAAACTAGGTTGTCTAAAAGTATAGGCTAATCATCATGTTCATTTATGTTTCAACTTCTTAAGTAACTTAAAGTAAGTTCTTCTCTTTATATGATCAATACATGACCATGGAAAAATATATTGTTCTTAAGTCAACTATTCTAAATTAAGCATCTTTCATGCATTATGTGGCCATATGCCAATTATATCCATAATCACTTTGTTTATCATATCCATTTCTCAATATTCATCATAACTAGCATTATCATAATCATTATAGGCCAGTTGCCTATACAAGGCAAATAATGCCATCATGAAGCTTTCTTTTTTCTCTTCATGTTATCTTATGCTTATAAGCATACTTGATTCATAATAAATCATTATCATGATACATCAAGGTATTATATTCTCTATATAATACTTAGAGTTCATGTAACACCCATAATTTTTTGAT
>CANXYI011605967.1:0-11660 GCA_948208565.1 Hura crepitans
GGAATGATAATTGAGGCTAAGAATGAAGGGAATAAAGTTTAAAAAGAATGGAAAATGAGAGGGATTTTTAGGGCAATTGGATCTTTAAGAAAGCCAATCATGGCCATTGATTTTCTTAGGTTATTTAAGGGGTTAAAGGGCTTCTAATTTAGGCCAACACCTAAATAATGCTTTTCCCCTTTCATCTTTAAGAACTCGATGGCTCCCTCCATGCCTTAGCCTCTATTTTTCTTCCACCTCCTCTATTTTTAAGCTATTGTTAAGCTTTTTAACCCAATATTAGACCCCTCAAAAGGCTCATTTTAAAGATTCAAGCTTGAAAGAAGGTTTTGATTGAGAGATAAGAAGGCTTATAAGTTGGTGTGAATAGTAACAAACCTATAAGTAGGTGATCTTTTTAAGGTTTTTATGACATCTCTTACTCGATCCAATTTTTTGAACCCAAATAAGGAGCGACACACTAACCAATATCTGAACTACTTTTATAGAAAATTATTATAAATTAAAACCTTATTATTTAAGATTGAAGCATACTTTGTATACATGAGGTTATAGAAATACAAATTTTCTAAAATCATTTTCCAAGGTATACTATAATGGTCTTCGAGCTAAAATTTTGGTAGCATAACAGTTGTACTAGGCACTATCCCAAATAGTAACCTGTATAAAAATAGTACTTCTAAAATATCTCAATACAACTCATTATCATCTAGGTCCATTTGACCCTCTAACTTAACTCGGCATACTCAAACTCAATATTCATCAAGCATACATAAGAAACAAATATCATACAAGTCATGCATTATCAACATTCTTATATAAACAAGTTATTATATACTATTAGTGAGTTACAAAAACATTTACATCACAAATTAGGCCCAATCCCTTAATTACACAAGAGTGCCACTATATGAGAACAACATTGATTATGTAAAAGAAAAGCAAAATACTAAAAGAATCTTCTCTTGACTACTTACTTATATTGAGGCTTTAACTCTAATATGATTTCTTTAACCTACGTATTGCAAAATAAAATGATCTGCTAAATGAATGCTTAGTGATGTATTCAATTTAACATATGTATGATCACATACATATAATGCAAAAGCATTAATCTTATAGAATTTATATCATAATATGATTATGCATAACACACTATAATCATATGTAGGCATTGCACTAACAATCTATAATAACCAAAAAGGATTTCTCAAGCATTAATACAAATCTCAACATCCTTGTTAATCATAGCATTAACATATATGCAAATCAGTTTTAATTTATATAATTTATAATTACTTACCAAAATCCTCAATTATGCCCATACCTAAAAGACAACAGTCTAAAACTAGATATCAGGACTAATAGTGCCGAAGGCAAGTACATTGCCTGAAGGTCAATACGATTGCTCGAAGGTTGATATTATATTCACGGATATACATTAGCAGCTACTATATCTCCCTAGTTGACCAGTCAACCTATCTAATCTAAGTTGTCTAATCGTATGAGACATTATTGTAATTACAATGTTTCACCTTTATGAATTAAATTTTAAAGTAATATTATGATTATTTATGCTCATAATTATGTTTAACCACATTACATCACTCATATGCATAAAGAATCTAAAATCACAATATCTAGTTCATATACTTGTTAATAATTAATGTGTAATCTAAACATTAAACTCATTTTACTAGGCCATTTGGCCATATCCATAAAATATACACATGAAAGTAATGATTATATCATTATGCCCTTAATCAGAATAGGCCTAAACACATACTCATATCATACCTAGTGCATACTTTTTACTCACAGTAATAAAAGGTACGAAACTACCTAAGTAGTAATCAAATACAATCTTTAACTTAATTTACTTTTACATGAGCTTAAATTTTCATACTTTATCCATATTGATCAATACACCACATGCATTAGTCAAAATTTACATTATGCATTAAACATAGCAAATATGACACAATAACAATTTTAGAAATTTAAGCATACTACATTACTCATATATCATTTAAGGTTCATATATCCTAATTAGGCTATCTCATAAGGAAAAAAACATTTAATGAATACCTTATAGAGGATTCGACCACCTCAAAGCACTATGACCTACCAACATTAATTAACATATACATACATAGCATAAATTGCATTCTACATCATTATATTTTTCATCAACAACTTAAGTATGTTTAGCTGCATTATAAGCCATAGTTATACACACCCATCACTAAGAGGCATTCGACCACTTATAACAAAACACCTCAAGCACTTAAAACATCATCAAATCATGCATTTAGGCAATTATTCATGATCAAACATCATAACCAATACACAATTCCACCAATTTACACTAACTAGCAATTTACACCTATCAACATACACACTTTATATGCCACAACATAATAAAGTGCTTATGCTAACTTGCATACACTAACAAATGGGTCAAAATACAACATAAATGCTTGCTCAAGCCTTCTCCTTCCCCTTTGCTCTACTAGCTCCTTTTTTCTTTACAAGTATAATAGGCATAGACTTAAAAAAATTCATAATAAATCTAATACAACTCTAAAATCAAATCTAACCATAAATACATCTTTTTAGGCACCCATACACCATAGTTAAAATGTTAGAATTCAAAAAATATTACCTAATAAAAAATTGCCTACTATTAACTCCTTTGTTAAAACTTACAAATCCACCTTAATCTTCTTGATTTCTTGCTTGATTGAAGGTTTAGAGGTTATGGAGGTGTTAATCTGTGGCTTGGATGAGAAAATTTGGGGCTAAATGGGTGAAAGAAGAAAAAGAAATGGTAAGGTTATTCTCCTTCAATGGCATCAGCACAAGAAGGGAGAGGGTGGAGGATGGTAGCCAACTATTCCTCTTTTGACCCATTTTAAGTCACTTATTTGACATTTGACTTGGTCAAATGGGTCAACAGTCAAGAACTCTCAAAACTTGATCAAAGGGCTATTCTTTTTCCTTATTATTCCCTTTTCTTTCAACCTCTAATTAACCCTTAATCAACAATCAAAATATCCCATAAAATCATTCCACCAAGACCCATTAACCTTTGGAAACAAATGTTCAAAAATTGAGAAAAATCAAAAATAAAATCATACTTTATTCTATACCAGATTTTAGTAAAAATACTTCCTAATGTTTAAGAATTCCAATTCCAATGCCAATAGACTATTTAAAATATTTAAATAATAGGTTTTATCTATCCCAAAATTTTCTGAGCAAAAATTGAATTGTTTACGCTTCAACTAAAACTAGGTCACTATTCATATAACACTGCCATAAAACTTAACTGTCATTGTTAACCATCTAAATAACTTTATTTTCACTACAAATTTTACCCAAAATTATATGATGATTAATACTTCCATTCGATAGGATTAGTGTGAATTGAGTCTCGAGAAACACTATTTACATCTCGAAAAGTATTATTCATAACATTAGGTTTTTTGAGCGTTTCATTTCTTCATCTCTAAAAAGAAATTTTGTCCTTGAAATTACCTAGCTACAAAAGTTACAGATATTGCTTCCTTATTTGTGGTTCACTCTCCTAGGTTGCTTTTTCCATATTATGATATCACTATGTGCCTTCACTAGAGGCACTATTTTGTTCAACAACTCTTTAACCTCTCGAGCTAAAATTCTCATTGGCTTTTCCTCATATGATAGATCTAGTTATATCTCTGCTTCTTTAGCTGATAGCACATGTGATAGATCCAATCTGTATCTTTAAAGCATAGACACATGGAAAACATCATACATTTACTATAGCTTAAGAGGTAAAGCTAGTCCGTAAGCCACTGGTCCCATATGTTTAGTTATTTTGTGTAGGACCAATGAACTATGGAGGTAGCTTACCCTTATTACCAAATCTCAACACCTTTTTCCATAGAGATACCTTACGAAACACCTTATCTCTCACTTTATACTGGATGCCTTTCCTCTTTAGAACTACATATAACTTGGATCTATTTGAATTAGCTTTAATCATGTCTCTGATAATCTTCACTTTCTCTTTTATATCCTTAATCAAATCTAGCCCTATAAGCTTATTCTCATTTAGCTCACTCTAACAAAAAGGAGTTCTACATCTTGTCTTATATAATGCTTCATAAGGAGCCATGCCTAGACTTGTTTAATGACTATTATTGTAAGCAAACTCTATAAAAGAAAGATAATAGTCCTAACTTCCCTTAAGCCTAATGACACAGCTTCTCAACATGTCTTCAAGAACCTAAATGGTTCTCTCTAATTGGCCATCTATTTATGGATGGAATGCCATGCTAAAATTGAGTCAAGTACCTAAGGCATTATAGAGCTTTTTCCAAAACCTTGATGTAAATCTAGGATCTTAATCATAAATAATAAAGGATGGCACACCATGCTATAGGACAATGTCATCAACATATAACTTTATGAGCTTTTCTAAAGAGAAATCCATTCCTACAGGTATAACAAGTGCTAACTTAGTCCATTTGTTAACCATTATCAAAAATGAATCACACTTGCTTCTCATCATCGATGGCCTATCTACAAAATCCATGATGACTCTATCCAATTTCCATTCTAGTATTGCTATAAGATAAAGCAATCCAGATGGAACTTGATGCTTAGCCTTGACTTATTAACAAGTAAGGCATTTAGTTACAAACTTAGCTACATCTTTTCTCATGTTTGGCCACTAATAAACTATCCTCAAATCCTAGTACATCTTGGAATTACTAGGATGCATAGCATAAGGTGCATTATAAGCTTCTTACAAAATTTGCTTCCTCAAATCTTCAACATCATATACACATAAATGATCATGATAATACAAACAACCATCATTCTTGATCTCATAATCAATAGGCTTTCCCTCTTGATTCATACTGATAACATTTATAGGCCTTTAATTATCCTTCTGAGCTCTTTTTACTTGCTGTAACAAGCTTAGCTTGATTTATAGTTCTGCCAATAAACCCTCCTTCATCCATTAACTTCAAATTGACATTCATGGTTCTCAAGGCTAATATGAACATTCTTTTAAGAACATCTACCACCATATTAGGTTTCCCTGAATGATAGTCAATAAGGTAATCATAATCCTTGATTAACTCTATCCATCTTCTTTGCCTCAAATTTAACTCTTTCGGAGTAAGAAGATATTTTAAGCACTTGTGATCAGTATAAACATAAAACTTTTTCCTATATAAATAGTGCCTTCATATCTTTAGAGCAAATACTATAGCTACTAGCTCCAAATCATGTGTTGGATAGTTCTTCCCATGAGGTTTTAGCTATCTCAAACCATAGGCAACAACTTTGCCTTCTTATATAAGAACACATTCTAACCCATCCATTGAAGCATCACTATAGATTGTGAAATCATTCCTTGATACCAACTAAACTAGGATTAAAGCTTTTGTCACATACTCTTTAACTTGTCAAAACTCTCTACTTGTCATCCTAAATATACTTGGCATTTTTCTTCAAAAGACGTGTCATAAGGGCAAAAATTAGAGAAAACCTTTGATAAACTGCCTATAATAGCTTACTAGACCTAAGAAACTTCTAATCTTTATAGCATTTCTAGTTGGCTTGCACTCTATAATTGCCTCAATCTTGTTGCGATAAACTCTAATGCCATTTACTAAAGCTATAAGCCTTAGAAAGGCCAACTCATCGAGCCAAAACTTACACATACTATGCTTGGCATAGAGCTTCTAATCTCTCAATATCTATAGAATAATCCTTAAATACTCCTCGTGTTCTTTCTAGTTCTTAGAATACACAAGGATGTCTTTATTAAAGACCATAACAAATTGATCCAAGAATAGCTCGAAGATATGATTCATAAGATCCATAAAATGCTGCTAGAGCATTGTTAAGTCCAAATGGCATTACCAAAAACTTGTAATGGCCATATCTTGTTTTGAAAGCTATCATATACACATTTGTCTCTTTCACTCTCAGTTGATAATACCCTAATCTCATATAAATCTTAGAGAAGACATATGATCCTCTAAGTTGATGAAACAAATCATTAATCTGAGGTAAATGGTACTGTTCTTGATAGTGACCTTATTCATCTGTCTATAACCTATATATAATCTGAAGGAGCCATCTTTCTTCTTGACAAACAGAACTAGTACTCTATATGGTGACACACTAGGTTTGATAAAACCATTGTCTAATAACTACTGCAACTATAATTTATACTTTTTTAGCTCCATATATGTAACAGAGATGGTTTCTATTGAAGAGAATAGATGCAAGCAATTCGAGAAGGGGCGTAACCTTGACATTATGCTTTAGATAGCTCTTATGAAGATCAGACACTTCTCAACTTTAGTTACTATAGACACTAGTGTGATGTATGGTAGCAAATGCTTGGTGGTGTACTCAATTTAACATATGTATGCTCATATGCATATCATGAAAAAACATTAATCACATAAAATAATATCATAACATGATTATGCATAACACACTTTAATCATACATAGGCATTGTAACAATAATCTATAATAACCAGAAAGAATTTTCATGTATAAATATAAATCTCAACATCCTTATTAAACTTAGATTTAGCATATATGTAAATTAGTTTTAATTTATATCATGCTTAATTACTTGCCAAAAGGCTAAATTAAGCCGACACCTAAAAGGCAATAAACAAAAGCTAGATAACATGACTTATGGTGCTCATAGGCTAATAAGTTGCCTGAAGGCCAATTTGATTGCTCATAGGCTGATATGATTGCTCGAAGGCTGATATGGTTTCTTGAAGGCTAATATTATACCAGAGGGTACCCTAGTAGCTGTTATATCTCCTTAGTTAATTGGTTAACTTATCTAATCTATGTTGTCTAATCATATAAGGTATTATTGTAATTATAATGTTTCACCTTCATAAGTTAAATTTTAAGGTAATATTATGATTACTTTTGCTCATTATTTTATTTAACCATATTATGTCACTTATTTGCACGTAGAATCAATCACAATATCTTGTTCATGCATACTTAATGTGTACTTTAACCATCAAACTCATCATGCTAGGCCATTCAGCCATATCCAAACAATATACACATGAAAGTCTTGCTTATATCATTATACCCTTCATAAGAATAGGCTTAAACATATACTTATACCATAAATAATGCATACTTCTTACTCACAGCAATAGAAAGCACTAAAATACCTAAGTGGTCATCAAATATAGTCTTTAACTTAATTTACTTCTACATAAGCACAAATTTTTATACTTTATCAATATTGATTAATGCACCACATGCATCAATCAAAATTCACATAATACACTAAATATAGAAAATATAACATAGTTACCATTTTGGCAATTTAAGCATACTACATTACTCATATACCATTTAAGGTTCATATATCCTCATTAGGCTATCTCCTAAGGCAAAAACATTTAGTCAAGACCTTATAGAGGATTTGGTGTAACACCCCTTACTTGATTTTCTGTTAAACCATACAAAGGATGTTATTTCTTAAAAGGTCACCCATTTTAGAATTTTCTTAGCTCACTTTCATTTAAATTTTACTTCATTATTATTTATTTTGTGATACTGAGATCATCTGCTAATTTGTCTAATTCGTACTGTTAAGCTAGTTATATGACATTTATAACCTAGTCCAAAAAAAAATTTAACTTATTACTGATGCCAATATGTGTTAAATCTCTCTATCTAATATCTTTATGTATTTTAATAGTATTAAGACCATTCTACCCATACAACCCACTTGATATGCATAAGTGCCACTACATTTTATTTACTATTAAAATAATAACAATAAACTCTTACTTGGATAGCATTTAGCTACACTGCTGATCACTTCACACTATTGGTCAACTTTACTACTTGTGCATTGGGTAACCGATATGTTGAGTATACATTCAGTGGTGGATTTAGTGAAACATGCATTATATCATGCACACTCTTAACACATTCAACATGCATTAAGAATATATATTAAATTATTAATTCATTACTTATGTCCTATATTTGACATGCCTATAATATTATTCATTTCCTTTGATATATCATAATGAAATTAAAGAAATTATTTACTTATTAATTATGTTAAGAAGGATCAGGTTAATTTAGCTTAGTACTACTTTCCATTGATTAACTCTGTAAAGCATTATCCCATCATTGTTGGTGGCTATTAATGTATGTATTATAAGGGCATCTCTATCCTTATCTTAGCTTTTGTCTATCTATTTTTCTTACTAAAATTTTTCTTCCATCACCATCTGTATCTATTATATTCATTATTCTCTTCATTAGTTCAGTTGAGTAATTAGCTTACTAGCTTTAATCCTCTTTCTTAGGCACTTTATAAGTTTCCATTATTTGTTAATCCTAAATATCCTAGTTATTTAATACATTCAAAATCATTTATAAGTCAAGTTTATTTAATAGGTATTATATATTTTTATTCAGGTTCTATAATATCTATCCTCATTCCTCTTCTTCCTTTTTCTCTTGTCTTCCTTTACTCACCTTATAGTGGTTTATTTAAAATCTCCTTATATGTTTCTTTTAATTTTTCACCTTTTATTTATTTATTTACTTTTTTTGCACACTTGAGATTTCACAGTCTATACATGAATTCTAGTCCATTATCATTATTTATTACTTTACTCTCAAATTTTTAAATATCATATATTAATTATCAATAATAACATTATGTTCTACTAGTTTATTCAAGAATAATTTTCTAATCCATTTTCAAGGCCTATCCTTAAGAGATAACTCTTAAATCACTGGATAGTGGGAATCATACTGTGCAGTGGCCTATATTTTAGACCTCAGTAGCTACACCTACCTAGTGCAGTGGTCCAAATTTTGGACCTTAGTGGCTATACCCACATAGTCCATTGGCTGACATTTGGACCTTAATGGTTGCACCTGCCTAGTGTAGTGGCCCACATTTAGACCTCAGTAGCTGCACCTACCATAAATCAGGCCAATATCTAATTAGACTTAGCCTCTAGCAGCTACTAATCCCTATTGACCAGTCAACCCATCCGTTGGGTGTCTAACTGACATAGGCTAACTTAGTGTCAATTTCACACTTTAATCATCATCTATCACTTTTATTACTTTACATTTTTAATAGAAAAATCATTTCTATATCGCTAGTCATTTATTACACCTTTTAGTAAATTTCTCAATTTGCCTTTAAAGTGACTTTGTCACTTACATCTCATTCATTTACTTCCTTGCCTTCATGAAAGATATTTATCTTTTGTTTCGTCATGTGCCAGTTTGATTCTCTTAACTTTTCATGTGTCTTTCTCACTTGTCCACTGCTTCTTAAATTATTATCATTCTAATATACCTCATGTAATTTACTTATGCAAAGTATTGAAATCAATTTTGCTATTTCTATTATTTTCTACTCATTTAGCCCAAGACTATTATTAAGTTTTAGTATATACTATTCATAATTTATAACCTCAGTTCACTATCCCCACCTCAACTCTTTGATTATTACCCTAGGTGATAACTACTCAATTGCCACTTTTTATGTTTTAGATTTTGACATCCATACATTAATGCTCTAAATTGTTGTATTATAACAATTACATGCCTATTTTCAATTAATTAGAATAATTCATTTTTTCTCTTTATGGAGATCACATATTTTAATCCTTCAAAACCTTACAATTGTTCCCATTCATTTCACACTATTGTTAAGTCAATACGATATATTTCCTCATTTTGACTTACGTACCTTTATGATTATACCCCAATGCATTATTAATTCATCTTATCTTTCTCATTAAGATTGTACTTTATTCCTTATTTATTTACTATTTCATTCTCCTCAAATTAGATCCTTAGTTACTACTTTAGACCTTATGTTTACATCACTATATTCTATTTTACTTCTTCTTCTTTCCTTTATGCTACCTTAATACTCACACATTACTAACTTACCTACCAACCTATTTCTAAAATTTCCTATCTAGTCACTTAATTATTTGTTATATAAATATCATTTACCTTTCATTTTATATTAAATCCTATACATTCATACTTATATCACATACCTATTCCCTCATAGTTCCTTCTTAACTTTATCACTTCCCTTTTCTACACTATTCTTTTTAAATTTAAATTTTCCACTAACCTAATAACATTTTCATGCTAAGACAATGTGTTTACAACACACACACTCATAGCCCCACACTTACACCTTTTGGCTATGACATACCATCACAAAACTACATTACATTTCTTCATAACCCACAAAAATTATTTATTTCTATTCCTTAAACAATTACCACAATCATCACATTCAAGCACACACATACTTGCAATAATATAATTTTCCATACAAACATGCACACATATAAACATATTCAAATTTAATGACACATAAATACAATGCAAGTTTCCACTAAATTCACTTATAATAAGGCTCTAAAATATGTTAAAGCTACTCCAAATTTCTTATTTCCTTCTTCCTCTTCTAATTCCTATGGTTTTCCTACACACTATCTTTAAGGTTAACATTCAAAAATTCCTACAAAATTTTGCATAACTCTAAACTAAATTCTCTTTTCATATATAACACAAATACTATCTAGGAAAAATAAGAAACCTTGGAAAAATTCCCTAAATTACCAAAGTGGTACTATTCACTCCATCATTATAACTTCAACTCTAAGCAATATTTTTTATTTCTATCACTTGGAATAACTTCAGGAGGTTATGGAGGCTAAGATTCATATAAAATTCTTGAGTTTTTTTATATGTATAGAGGGAGAAAGGATGAAAAAATAGAGAAGAGGCCATAGAGGGAGTGGTGTCAGCTTTTCTAAAGGAGAGGGAGGAGGTAGCTTTCTTGAATCATTTACACACTCACACATGGACCCTTATGTGTATATTAATAAGGTGGATGGCCCCGATTGCACCACATGGCGATTGTACGGCCATAAATAATTCTATTTTTCCTTAAAATTTTAGAAATTTTAATAATTTTTCTAGACCTCCAAAAATCATCACTTTTGTGCTAAAAATCCTCGATTATGCCCAATCAGGTTTTCATAAAATTTCAGGTTAAAATTCCTTTGAGAACTATAGTAACTATTCATTCACATGAACAAAAAATTACCAATAATTATAAAAAACTTAGAAAATTAAAATTCCTTCACTAAGGATTCGTGGGAATTTTTTAACTTCAGAGTGTATTATTTTTAGGCCTATCCGGGCACTTTTTAGAGCTATCCCAGCATAACCTCAACTGAAATTTCTATTCACTAGTTCTTAACCTAAAACAATTTATTGGTTCTACAAAAATTTTTAATTAGCTCATTTTCATTATTTTCTAACTAGTCAAAGTTGCTTAACTAGTACTCCCCTTCTGACCACCATATGTTTCCTCAGTGTCCCGGGAGGCACTAACCAGAGTTCGAAAGTACTATTCATGAAATAGCAATATACGGGCATTACATTCGGCAACTTTAAAACATTTTGGCTTACCCATATTAATTAACATATGCATATATAGCATAAATTACATTCTACATCATTATCTTTTTTATCAATAGCATAAGTATTTTTAGTTGCATTATAAGCCATAATTATGCACATCCA
>CANXYI011606015.1:0-11248 GCA_948208565.1 Hura crepitans
ACAAATAATTACCAATAACTAGGTGAAATAATAGAGATCAATCCGTAGACCTCCAGCCACTAATGAACTAGCAGCTGCAAAACCTTAAGTTGACCGATCAATCCATCCAGTGGGTGTCTAACCAATGGTCCAAGTGGCTTAATTTAACTTAATTTATTAGCCAAAATTTTTCTTATAATATTTAGGTGTCAAAAATAGATAGTTAAGAATTTTATCTAATACTTTAAAATTTTATTCAGACTAGAATAGCCACTTTTTGGCTTTACCGGGCAAAATTCCATGAAAAAACTTAAGTCTAATTATGCCAAAATTCAAGGTAATATATGTTATAATTTTTCATGGCATTTCCACTTAAAAAGAGCATACTTTCTATCCAGTGACATTTTTGGTTTAGGTAGAGGTCAACTGGACAGTTATAAGTCATTTCGACCACTTTTGGAAGTCAATTTTCTGGGATTATTTTAAATCTAAATTCAATTCAGTTCACTTTACTGGGCACTAGGCCAACTATAACTAGGCCAAATAGATGGCCAAAAATCTAGGCACAATTGCCAACTCAAACTAGGCCAATTCCATGGCCAAATATAATTCAAATTTAGCCTCCTAGAGGCATAATTGAAGTTCACTTTACTAGTTTATTTAAGCCACTTTTAAGGTTATTGTTTCAAGCTTTAGCTATAGGTTTTAGTTCACATCTTCCTTAGCCATTTCAAGGCACATTTTCAAGTACCTATTATGATATCATGATGCCTTTACTTAGCTAATTCCATTGCTATTTCATGGTAACAATCAAGCTACATTAATGTGCTTACTTAATATTTAACAACTTAAAGTTCTAATTCAACATGCCATGACTACTCCTCTCTGGTACCTAGGAGAGATGGACTTAAATTCCATTCTTTTCCATATGATCACCATATTCAATCATAATTACATGCCATGGTCTCACTTATGGTCATATACATCCCAATCTAAGCCAATTTAGATAAGGTGCAATGTAACATTTTCTTGAAACCACTTAATATAGCTTATGGGTACAAGCAAACATATACATTCCATTGGGATTTCCATACCCAAATTCACTTAATTCACCTCCTAGCATGCCATGAATATTTTGAATTCAACTTAGGTAGTAAATTACTCACTGAAACAAACATGGGTAGCAAATTCCAGTAAGCTTTATAAGGCTAAGTAAGCAAACATTAAGAATAACATGTTCAATTCCATTAAATACTTAAGGAAACCAACATCACCAAGGAAGAATTTAACTTTAAATGCATTATTCTAGCCCTACTAAGTTTATGTTCACTAGCCTAGGCACCCAAATACATGAAGAAAAGGCTGTAAGTTCACTTACATGTCACTTTGAAGGTGTTAATCCCATCCAAGCCTATGTTGCTAGCCTAATTCCAGCAACCATTGTAATCTTTTTCCTTTTCTATGACCTCCAAGCTAGCCTCCAATGGCCACCAATCCCATATACACACCACCATCTAAATGTTAGCTATGGTTTAGCATAAAAAATCACCCAAAAACCCTAAGAAATGAGAAAGATATAGCCATGAACTCACCTTTGGGTTATGGTTCTAAACTATTCTGAACTAGTCCTTTTGTTTGATTTTTTATCTCCCAAACCATAGCTCCTTTTGACTTGATTCTTGTTCTTCATGGTGCCTAACATCTCGAGGAATTTTTAGCCACTAGAATAATCCCATTTGGTTATCGGAAGAGAAAGATATGGCCTAAAGAGTGGAGGTCTATCATTGGCAATTTTGGTAAGAAGAAAAGAATGAGTTTTGTTGTTAATAAGTGGAAATCCACTTGTCATGGCCCTTTTGCCTCTTGGCATTGTTGTGGGCCTCATCTTGACACATCAAAGTTATCTCTGTAATTCCTGAACCATCTTGATTTTTCGACAAACTTTGAAAATTTATAAAAATTCACTCGAACCTCCAGAAATTACACCGTTTGTTTTAAAATTCCTATTTTAATCCCTTTTACCTGCTCATAAATTTTTGTGGCCAAATTCCATCGATATGGTTGTTTTCAGATTGCCTCAATTTGCATGCCAACCTAAAAAATTACGAGAATTTGCAAATGATCTCCGATTTCAAAAATTCTTTCACCATTGAACTCATTGTAATTTTTTAGCTTCAGGGTTTACTATTTTTAGGTCTGTCTAGCACATCCCGGGTCAGTCCTAGCCTGAAAAATTTTTATTGCCCTAATGGGCAGCTTTTAGTCCAAAATGGATTGTTGGTTCTGCTAAATTTTTAAAATTTGCCCATTTCATCAAATTAAGGCCCTTTAAAGTTTCATGACAAGTACTACCACCTTGATCCACGTGCAAGTGACCTGGCACCTTAGGTGCACTTCTCAGACCCTATGGCATCATTCACGGAGCCTCGGGACATAGGTATTACACACTATCTGGCTGAAGCATAAGCCTCAATTCTAGTACCCTGACTAGCACTAAACTGCTCTCCTTTGGTTCACCTCTAACCCCTACTTTAGGGTGCAACATTAGGTATCTGTGTTTGAGCACCCTCCATCTATCTCAAAAGACACTCTCTTTGTAGTGGTCTCTAACACCACACTAGAGACATTCCCTTCTCTTGCCTTCTCTCGCTGCCCGCAGTGCCTTTTTTGACAAGTGACATATTGGAGGTCCACTCCTATTATCCCCTATACAAGGAGTACTATCGACTTGAGAAAGCAATCGAGGTCTACCAATAGAAGCCTGCCCTGACCTCTGGGTCTGTGTCTATCTCAGCCTTTGGTACCCTATTTGATACTAGGACCTAAGCTGAGACTATGCCTATAACTGACCCTTTCTCCTCAACTTGCTATCCTGCCACTACACTGGACTGTCCCACAGTGCACTACCTCTTCCTCTAAAAGAGGTCTCTCCTTTTTGGTATCATTTCCTCTATGTCACATGCAGCTAGTACTGTTACTACAAAACCTCTCTTCTAGAGAGTTAGCTGTCTATATCCTTGACCCTCCATTTGGTCCTACCAAAAATCTCTTACATTCTCTACATATCATTAGACATAAACTCCTCAGCATACTTTAGGAATCTAGTAAGATCTTTTCATATACTACTGCCCAATATACTAGGATAGGGATTACTTTTGCTTGCTATTAGCCAATCACTTGTGACTCTAGCTATTGTGCAGCATTACTAGGTTCAGGCACTCATACATAGCCTACTCCCTATATAGCTATAGTTACAAAATTAGTTAAGTCTTTACCCCTTCCTTCATGCAACTCGATCAATCATTCCTTTATTATAGAAGACCTTTCTTTATTAGCCTCGGGCAGTGTAACAGTTTAGAGGAATTTGAAACATAAACATTTACACTCATATACTTAGCCTAGGAACATTAACCGATGCTTTAATACCATAAAATGTGACACCTCCTACTAGATTCCTAAGGAAACCCAATAAGTGGCACACTTCCCGTTAGGTCACCCATTTCACTTCTCCCACTATCATTCATTTAACTTCTACTTATACTACACTAGGCAATCCTATCTAATTCCTAATACAGTCCAATCTATTCCTATAGTCCATTTAAGTCCATGTTATCATGTTCATGTCATTACAGAGTGGTTATAACACAATTCGGTGTTTCTTAAAAATCTAGCAGCACAACGGCTGCCCGGGTCACTCTCCCAAAATTCCTACTTGTAAACACTTTTATATCATATATCACATCTCTTGGACCCTTTTGGTCCGTTAATATCATCCTATCAACATCATCTAACATATAGCAGTCATAGGCCTCAGGCCACAATAAAAACATATAGAGCCTCAAGCTCACAAGCATCCATACAAATCATATATACATAAGAAAACAATCACAAGATTAATTACAGAATAGTCTGTCATATACAAATACTACCATGTGTCCCTTACATACATCACACCCATATTCCTCACCTAAGAACATAGAGTGCAAAAGCTACTCATGATACATGATCAACCTTTTTAATATGACCTCTAAACTCTACTGCACACTTTATGAGGTGATGTCCCTGTTCTGGGTACCTGCGCACCGAAATAGGTATGCTGAGAATAAAACTACTCAGTGGTGAATTTAACCATTAAAAACATGTCTAATAGTTAATCCATGTATAAACCTCTATACTTATCTTGTTTTGTCTTATCAGCTCAATTTAAAACACTATCATGCAAAATTACCATTTTACCCTTAGGGTGTTTCTATCTGTAGTTATCTAATTACTTATCACAAGTCATATAATTTGTGTAGTTGGTCATTATTAGTCATTTGATGCTCAAACTATATCATTTTAAGCCTTTATTACTGGTGGAAATTTACTAAAATGCCCCTGTGTCATGTTTCACAGTCACATGTGGGTTTATTAATTTTATTTAATTATTTTAACTAGCCCAACTCAAGAGACATCCTTAATAGACATGGGATCTAGAGGGAAAATAAACTAGTGCATTGGTCCCCATTCTGGAGCTATACCGCTGCATCAGCATATGTGACATAATGGAGATCAGCCCGTAGCCTTTCCAGCCACAAATAAATAACATCAATCTATGTGACATAATAGAGATCAGCCCATTGGCCTCCCCAGCCATAAATAAGGTCTCAACATCTGTGTGACATAATAAAGATCAACCTATAGGCCTCTTTAGCCATAATTAGTCATCATCAGGAATGTGACATAATGGAGATCAGCCCGTAGGCTTCCCTAGCCACAAATAATCTCGACAACTATGTGACATAATAGAGATCAGCTTGTAAGCCTCTCCAGCCATAAATGAATATCATTGCCTAAACATTAGACAACTAACAACTGCTAAAACCCTAAGTTGATCGGTTAACCCATTCAGTGGGTGTCTAACTTGTGGGCCATTTAACCTTAATCAGTGTTGATTTCTTTACTGATTAACTCTTTATAATATTATAATCTTAAAAATAGATAGTTATAATTTTTACAGCTCAATTGAAATTTTGCCTAGTCTGGTATGGCCACAAATAGGTTGTGTCGGGTGAATTTATAGTAAAAATATAATCAAAGTACAATTGTCGATAATTATCATATATTATGCTAGCTATAATTCCATTAATATATCATAAATCTAGGCCACGTATTGTCCAGAGGATTTATTAATTCAAGTAATGGTTATTTTGGACAGTTATAGGTCATTGTGGCCAAGCTTTAACTAGGCTTTTTAAGTCCATTTCACCTTATTTTTTAGTGCAGTTTTCAACACTAATTACATTAAGTTCATATGCCCTAAGCCATAACACATTTTAAGCTATTCATGAGGCCAAACCATAGGCTCAATGCCATTATACACAATCATAAATAATAGCCCCTAAAGGCATAAATTTAAGCACATCACTTAATCTCAAGTTATAGCCCCTTAAAGGCACATTACTTCCTATTTTTCATACATTATTTCAAGCCAATTGTAGCTTCATTTTACATGTCATTTCTTGACTCCCCTATATGTTATTTTATGGTGTGTATTGATTAACTTCATGCCACTATAATTTAGGCCATTTTAGCTCACATAACTACATCATTTTAGGCATATAACTTCAGCACATTACGCATATACATACCATAACCCTTAAAGGCAAAAATGAGACACCTTTCAAGTTCATCTTCTAATTCAAGATCTAGTTCATTTCTTGAGTAATTACTAAATCTTTGAAAGCATAACTTTTAGTCCTAAATCATATTAACTAATTAGGCCAACACATGCTCATATTATTATGCCTTTTCGTGTACATACATTACACACAGAATGTCAACATTCTTATGCCCCTTTTCTTGATTTAGCTCTCGGCCATAACTCTTTAAAGTTCGAAGGCATACACATCTTTACTTTCTTTCCCATATATACATATCCTAAGATAATATAAGCATACTCACACCCAAACCTTTCTATACAAAGCCAATTAAATCATCATGCACTTAACATAGATCTCGATCACTTTAGGAACACACACACACAGGTATCATAAGCCTAAGGCACGTGCATTTCTAGCTTTAAACACCACCTAAGGCCATACTAAACAAGTCACACACATTCACATTCATAGGCCAAGCTCTCGGCCATATAGCTACTTTGCACTAAACATGTCCTTTTCTATTTCTTTTTAACTATGCCATTACATATCCATGCTAAGCCATTAATTTATACTTTAGACAATCATAAGCTCACTATGCCAATTTACATACCTCTTGACTGATAACAACATTATCATGTATAATGTTTTCCTTTCATCAATTAACATATCATTTACTTTACTTCATGCCATACACTAAATCTTTCAAGGAAAAACATTTGTGGGGGTGTGTGTGTCTTTGATTTGAGGTGAATTGGAGCAAAGAAAGGTTTGAGGAGCAAAGGAGAAGTCATAATGGAAGGGTTGGATAGCTTATGCAATTGGAGGGATTCAAGTATTTCTTCTTAACAAGCTAGTGAATTTAGCCATTCATCACATGCCTCTAAATTTCAGCAGTCTTCCCTTTAAGTTAGGGATGGTTTGAAAGCATGAGATAGCACCCCAAGGAACCATTTCTAGCCATGAAAACTCAAGAAAAAACTAAGAAAAGGCCATGGAAGCTCACCTTTTATCCTTGTTGGATTGCTTCTAATCCCAAGACATTTGGTGATTTTTAATTTCTTCATGAAAGCTCTTTTTGCCATGATTCTTTTTTTGGAACTTCACTTACATCCCAAAGAAATTTTTTTGTGAAGAGAGCTTGCTAAAACAGGAGGAAAAAAATGGTGGAAAAGTTAATTCTTCCCTTAGCTGGCATTGGTTCTAGCAGTCAAAGGAAAGAAAATGTTTTGTTCCTTATGAGTGGAATTTTTCACTTATCCATTAAGTTTGCCACTTGTCAAGGCCCTAGGCCAGCTAGTAAGTTCACGGGTGGATCCACAGCCACCCAACCCATCCCGACAAGGCTCGATTTTTTTAGGAAAATTTAAAAATTCACCAAAATTCACACGGACCTCAAAAAATAACACTATTTGTTTTAAAATTCTTATTTTAATCTCCTCTATCTGCTTATAAATTTTTGTGGCCTAATCCCATTAATAGGAAAGTTTTCAAACAACCTCAATTTACATGTCAACCTCAAAAATTATGAGAATTTGCAAATGACCTCAGAATTCAAAAATTCTTTCATTAGTGGACTTAGTGGAATTTTTAAGCTTCAGGGTCCACTATTTTTGGGTCCATCTAGGCACTTTTTGAGTTAATCCCAGCTCATAAAATTTTTATTTCACTGAGGGGTTGCTTACAGTCTGAAATGAATTATTGGTTCTACTAAATTTTTAAAATTTTGCTCTTTTCATCAGATTAAAGCCCCTCATAGTTTCATGACTAGTGTCACTACCTCGATTTACATGTAAGTGACCTTGCACCTCGAGCACGCTTCTCAAACTAGTGGCACTATTCATGAAGCCTCCAAAATACGAGCATTACATGTTAAGCCTATACTCAAGAAACACATACACTATGGATAACAGAGTACTAGAGGACCACTTAGGCCCTCGAAATCACGTAGGCCCTAAATGCATTAGACTCAAAGGTCAGAAAATAGATCTAAAGTTCAAACAAATTAGACCCAAAGGTCATAAATAATTATAGACTCGAAGGCCAAAATGCATTGCAACCCAATTGCTATATAAAAACTTGAAGGTAAACACATTGCAACTGGATGGCTATATAGGAACCCATCGGTTCATGCATTGCAACTTAAAGCCTAAAAGGTACTGAAGTACCCTAGTAGCTACTATCATTCCTAGCAGACTAATCAACCTATCTGACTAGGTTATTTACTTACATAAGCTAATAACCAATTATTTTTAGTTTCACCCTACTAACATAGCTTAATATAGCTTTTAATTAAAATGGTTTAGCCAATTAATGATTAAATCGAGTAATTGTGTCATCTCGTGATTATTCAAAATTCTTGTCTCATAAAACTTGATCATGTATCTTATGTCATGACAAAGCCACATTAAAGCAATATTTTAGCATAAGCCCATAATAGTGCTTTATGACATATTTTTCATCATATAATGCATTATGTATCCATTATGTCCTCATAACACTTTATTCATTATGTAACATCTCTTTACGTCACATATAGCTCAAAACATGCCTCATGCACATTAAAGCCATCACACTTGACCATTCAGCCATAACACCATACACACAATTGTGCATTTTTTTCTTATTTTCACATTTAACTCACATGTATATAGTCACAAACATCATTTCATACATTTACAAGATACACAGATATATATGTGCACATAGGCTATTTAGCCATATTAACATCCATGCGCAAATATTGCATTTTCTTCTCATTATACATAGCATCACAATTCCTCATACTCATTTTACATTCATGTGATCATGCATTATCTATAACATGCCTAATATCAAGCATATACATACACATGCACACTATAAAAGACATTTGGCCATCAAACCTTTATACACTAAAAGGCATCCTTCCAACATGTTACACACATTATCTCATGTCCATTAAATCATGTGTATCAAGTCATTAGCATATATCATGCATACATAGATTATGGCCATTACACTCTATACACCATCCACATGCATTCCAACCATATTAAATACATCATTGCACATCTATAATGCCAATTAACATGGTTAAATGAATTACCCATAATCAGACATTTTACACATAAACATACATAATTACATAATATGTAAATATTAGGGCATATTCAAATTTTCATGAATCATTTCAATTACATTTACTTTTGGTGTTGCAACACACTCCCAAGGACCATCTAGACCTTCTCTTTACCCTTGCTCCTTGTTTTGTTAATTTTTTGAACTGTCTATAATAGACTTAATACATAAAAAATTGTATAAAATCAATTAAACACTAAAACAAAAAAAATTGACAACATAAACATGCTCTTAAGCACCTAGGCAACATGGGAAAAATATCAAACTTTGAAAATCTTATTTGAGAAAACTCGAGTTACTATTCACCAAGGTAAAAAAATGAGAAAATCTCTTATTTTTATGCAAATCAAGGTGGAAATGGGAAGTATAGGCTATGAAAGTGTAGATTCAAGTCTTAAACATGAGAAATTAGGCTAATTTTGGTGGAGGAATGAAGAAAAATTGTTTCTTTTCGTCCCTTAGGTGTCAATTGCTCAAAATGAGGATGATACTATTCATCCTTTGACCCCTTTTGACCCCTTTTATAATTTTTTGGCCAAATTTTTGACATCCAAAAAGCCCATAAAACCTAATAATTCAATCCTCAATAGCCTCTAAAAATCCATGCTTGAAAATCACAAAAAATCGATTTAAAATGCAATTTTTTAGATTACCCAATTTTAGTAAAAATACTTCTCGATATCTAAAAATTTCAATTCCAGTGCCAATATACTATTTGAAATATTTAAGTATTAGGTTATATTAATCTCAAAATTTTTTGAGTAACTTTTTAATATTTTACGGTTCAACTAAAACTAGGTCATTATTTACGTGACATTGTCGTAAAACTTAAGTATCATTTTTAACCATCTAAATGACTTCATTTTGAATTCAAATTTCACCAAAAATTATGTTATGTAACAACCCGAAAATCCTAGTTTTTATGAATAGTACTTTTTTAGGATGAATAGTGCTCTCGAGACTCGAGGTGTATTGAAGTTACTAGATGAAAGTACTAGTCATAAAATAATTTTGGGCAAAGTTTAAAATTAATCAAAGTTCATTTGATTGGTTAAAAATGCTAAGAATATTTTTACGGCAATGTATTGTGAATAATGACCAAGGTAAAGCTGAACCGTAAATAATTTTTAAAGTTTCTTAGAAAATTCTGAAACTTATACAACTTGATACTTAAAAATTCCACCGAGTCTAATGGCACTAGAATCACAATTTTTAGTAGTTGGGAAGTATTTTTTTTGAATTTGGAGATGTGTAAGATTGACATTTTAATTCGGTTTCTTTTGATTTTTAAGCCCTGGTTTTTGGAATATTTAAAAACCTAATTTATATGATTGCAAGAAGTGGAATGAGAGAAAAAAGATTAAAAATTAGGGAGAAAAGAATTTTTAAAGGTATTAAAAATTAATTTTTCAATTGTTATAAATACCTTGAAAATTTTGACTTTTTGGTCAAAAGACTAAAAAAAACTCTCCTCTCACCTCAGCAAAAACTCGACAAACCCCTTCGAGAGAATTCTCCAATTTTCATATTTTCTTTCTCATTTTCCAAGCTTAAATAACCAAATTGGTCATAGCAAATAAGTTTTAAAGGTTTTAGACACCATATTAGGTGGTCTTTCAAAGAAAAATAAAGGAATTTTCAAGTTTTCGAGTTGGATAAATAGTGATTATTTTTTGATCGGGTAAGATTTTTGAGAAATCGATATTTTTCTCATTTTTAGTAAGTACCTAAAAGTTAAAAAATGTAGTCTTTTGAATTTTTTTAGGTATCATATGATTTATTACAATTTTTCTAAAATTGAATCTGTAATGGGCAGTTGAGAAAACAAACCAAACACACGATAAAGGGAAAACGAAGGTGTGAGTAGTCCTCGGGGTCATATTATGATCATTTTGGTATATGAAATTGACTTATATCATGAATATTTAATAATGCCTTAATTTTCCATAATGATAATTATATGTTTTTAGTGAGAAATTAGAGAAATTAATAAGTTAGCCTTGTAAATGATCATTTTATTATAATGTATTATGCAAAATGAGTATGTGCAATGTGTGAATGATTGAAATTGAATTGGAATAGTGGAATTTTTAGATTGGCCGAAATGCCATTTGATGTCTTTTTTCATGTAATAGTTAATTAATGAGTACATATGACATGGCTTGATAATTAATTGGTGTGAATTGATTTCATGTGTGCATAAATGAAGAAATTGGTATGTTTGATGTTAGTAAATTAGATGGTCAAATGGCTATTGAAGAAGTGTGTGTTTATAAGATGTATTTCATACATTTAACTAGCATGTTTTTGTGTAAGTGATGATATTGTAAAAAAATAATAATGATTTGTATTAAAGGTCGGAGAAATAGGCTAATGAAATGCCATAATTGAAATGTTTTGATAATGTAAAACTTTAGAAATTTATTAATGTTTAGGACATGATAAATGAATGATGTCTTGAATATATTGATGTAAAGGAAAGAAATTGATATGCCTATATGTTATGTATG
>CANXYI011606048.1:0-12795 GCA_948208565.1 Hura crepitans
TATAAACCTCCCAATATCTAAAAAATCATAGAAAACCATCTAGCAATTACTAATCCCTAAGTTGACTAGTCAACCCATCTAATGGGTGTCTAACTAATAGGCTATTTAACCTTATTTTATATTTATTTCTATACTGATCACCATATTATAATATTTAAGGATGAAAAATAGACACTTATGAATTTTATTTAATAGTCAAAATTTGACTTGGAAAGTTACAAGTCATTTTTAGTCCTATAGGATAGTTACGGGTCAATTTTTCAGAAGTATTTTAAGTCATTCTCATAGGCACAATTAAAGTCATATTAAGTCTAGTCTAGTCTATTATTTTAGTCTAATAATGTTCATGTTAAATATCCATTTTAAGTATAGGTCCCTAAATTAATTTTACGAGATAGTTATAGGTCATTTCCTATTTTTGCGTATGCCATTTTAGGTCCAAATTAAGCCATTTTTATCCCATTTTTCAGTGCCATTTGCACTTATTTCCATACAATTTCATAGGCCTAAAGCCAAGCTCAAATATATATCTCAAATTTCCATAAAAGTGGCTTCCATTTCATTTCACATAAATAATATAAATTGTCCCAAAATAAAGTGCCATTTTCATGCCAAAGGCTAGTCTATTTTAAGGTCACTTTTACCATGCTATTATAAGCCAATTTCAAGTTCATTTGTCAATCATTTCCTAACCTTAAAAGGTATCCCATATTATATACTTTTCATGCCTTATTACTCATGCATATTCACCTAATTCATGCCATATGGACATTACACAATCATGCCAAATATGTCATGCCAATCACACACATACACATCTATGCCATACCTCATTTTTCATGCCATTCTTACCTTATATACCTCTCAGCTAATGCCTCTAAAATGGCCATATGCATGCTTTTCCTGACATTCAATCACACATAGATATATCTTCACATCATTCAAGCATACTTATACATACACAATGCCATTATCATGCAACATGTGCTAATAAATACCTCATATATGCCTTGGCCACACTAAGCAAACACACATAAAAGTTTTATTCATCAAGTTTAGCATCTACACCTAAAATGCTATCACCAACAAGCCAAATTCCATATAATATGCCAAGCATACTTGCCATACACCTGACCTACACACCAAGGCACCTCTTAACCTAATGAAGCCTCACATCAATACTCACAATTCTCACTACATAAAATTAAAATTCATGAATTTTTCATGTCTAATACCTTAGAAGTCATGCCAAAATCACCTCAACAAGCTATATACACATCACAGACACCATACATACCTCTCAGCTGAATGGTGAACTTATCCTTCCATTCACTCTTTTCATCAAATCACCATTCTAATCATTCATCCCATAAACAATTAACACAAACATAAGCCTAATTCACCATTACATACACTTTGACCTTAAAATCCATCATTTCAATACAAGGTTCTCCTACTTATTTCATGTGAATTCTTACATACATGGCTTCAATGCTTTAAATTCACTTACCACTTCAATAAAGGAGACTTATTCTTCACTCTAAGCTTGCCAAAAGCCTAATTGTACCTCACTTAGCCTTAGTCTCTATCCACGCCACTCTACCTTTAAAAATCCATAAAAAAATTTTACAAGTCCTTAAATACAATTTTAAGGTTATAAGCATTCTTAGAATCATAAAATCCTCTAGGAAATAAATTAAAAAGGGAGGAAACACTTACATATAAAAAGTTGGTTTCCAACACCCCTTTTATGTACACTTGAGCTCTCTTAAATTTTCTTAAGCTTTAGGGACTTTTATGGCCTCCAATGCCTTCACAAATCAATTCACAACACAACTAAAGGATATTTGGTGGTAATTAAGAAGAGAAAAGCTTTCAAGAAACCATGAAAATGGTAAAAGGGAGGAGAAAGTGGCATTGGGTATAAGTGAGGGAGAAAGGGAGGAAATGGGTGGGTTGTGGGCTAAGTTCACAAGTGGGCATCTAAGTGTTACCAAAGCCCTTTTATAGTGTTTGAGGTGGCATTGGTGGGGCCATATATCACCCGAGCGTCATGAAATTGATTGATTTGTATAGAAATTTCAAGGAATTTTTAAAAATTACTCGGACCTTCAAAAATTATCACATTTGTTTTAAAAATCCTTAATTTGTCCCATTTAAATGCTTGTAAAATTTCACAACCAAATTCCCTTAATAGGATAGTTAACCAATTACCTCAATTTACATGTAAAACCTAAAATTTAAAAGAAATAGCAAATGACCTCAGAATTCAAGAATTCTTCCACCAATGGACTCGGGGGAATTTTAGAACTTTAGGGTATGGTATTTCAAGTTTTTTTGGGCATATTCTAGGTCATTCTCAACTTGAATCCATTTAAGCCTATAGCCCACTAAATTATAGCCTTAAATAATTTATTGATTTTACTAAATCTTTAAATTAAGCCATTTTCATCATTTTTAGGCCCTTCAAAGTTTTATGATGAGTACACCCTACCTCACACCTCGTGAAGGTGACACGGCACTCTAGCCAAACTTTTTGAGCCTCGAAGGTACTTTTCATAAAACCTTGACTTTTAGGTGTAACAATTCTTCCCCCTTTAAGAAATTTTGTCCTTGAAATTATTTAGAGTATACAAATATGGATATTGGCTCTTTATATGCTCCTCAGGTTCCTATGTGGCTTCTTTTGTGTTATGATGCTTCTAAAGAACTTTAACTAGAGGAATGGTTTTATTCCTCAACTACTTCACTTCTTGAGCCAGAATTTATATTGGTTCTTCATTGTAACTTAGGTCTAGCTGTACTTTAATGTCTACTAGTGGAATTATATGGGAAGGATCTAATCTATACCTTCTAAGCATTAAAACATGGAACATATCATGTATCTGTTGTAACTCAGGAGGTAAAGCTAACCTGTATGCCAGTGGTCCCACTCTCTTTATAATCTCATATGGTCCAATGAATTTGGGACTCAACTTCCCCTTCTTCCTAATTCTGAGTACTTTATTCCATGGGGATACTTTTAGATATACTTTCTCACCCATAACATATCTAATATCTCTTTGACTTAAGTCAGTATAAGATTTTTATCTGTCAGTTGCAGCTTTCAATCTTTCTCTGACCACTTTTGCTTTTTCTTTTACATCTCTGATCCGATCAACTCCTGAGATCTTGTTTTCCCTAACTTCACTCTAGCGTAATAAAGTTCTACAACTTCTACCATATAATGCCTTATAAGGTGCCATGCCTAAACTAGCTTAATGGCTGTTATTATATGCAAATTTAGCTAAGGACAAGTGCTAGTCCCAACTGCCTTTAAACTCAATAGCACAGCTATGCAACATATCCTTAAGTACCTGGATCACCCTTTCTAATTATCCATCTATCTAAGGGTGGACAGTTGTAACATAAGTCAGATTGGTACCTAATGCCTAATGTAGTTTCTTCTAAAACCTAGAAGTAAAGTGAGGATCTCTAGTTGAAATAATAGCCATGGGTACACCATAAAGTCTAACAATCTCATCAATGTACAATTTATCTAAACTTTCTAGTGTATAATCCATTTTGACTAGAATAAAATGAGCTGTCTTAGTTAATCTATCAACAATCACCTACACAACATCACACTTATTCCTAGTCATAAGCAATCCTATCACAAAATCCATGGTCACTTTTTCCCATTTCCATTCTGGTATTGCTATAGGATGTAGTAATCCAGAAGGAAACTAATGCTTAGCTTTTACCTGCTGGCATGTCAAACATCTAGCAACATATTCTATTATATCTCTCTTCATACCTAACCACTAGTATTAAGACTTCAAGTCCATATACATCTTAGTACTACTAGGGTGCATAGCATAAGGAGAGTTATGTGCCTCCTTTAGTATCTATAATCTCAAGTCATCTATACTAGGTACACACAACCTGCCCTAATAATACAGACATCCATCCTTACTCAATTCAAATCTTATTGCCTTCCCCTCTTTAACTTTACCCATAATCTATCTCGACTATTAATCCTTCACCTAAGCTTCCTTTATCTGTTGTCTAAAGTCTAGTTTCATCTAAAGCTTAGCCAAAATAGCATTCTTTTAAGTATACTATAGTCTAGTATTCATGGCTTTTAAGGTTACCATAAATTTTCTACTCAAAGCGTTTATGACATTAGCTTTCCCTAGATGGTAATTTATCATACAATAATAATCCTTAATCAGTTTTAACCACCTTCTTTTTCTCAAGTTCAACTCCCTCTGAGTAAAAAGGTATTTTTAGGCTCTTGTGATTTGTGTAAATATAACACTTCTCATTATACAGATAATGCCTCCAAATTTTCAAAGCAAACATAATGGCAGCTAACTATGAACCATGAGTAGGATAATTCTCTGTGGTTTCAATTGTCTCAAAGCATAAGTTACCACTTTTCCTTCGTACATTAACACACATCCCAAACTATTAAGTGAAGCATCACTATATATAATAAAATCCTTAACCTGTTTAGGATGAATTAGGATATGAGCTTCAGTCAACATCCTTTTCAACTTGTCAATACTCTTTTGACATCTGGCATCCTACTCAAACTTCACATTCTTTCTGATTAATCTATTCAAAGGTGCTACAATCATAGATAATCCTTTCATAAATCTTCTATAGTACCCAAATAAACCCAAAAAACTCTATATCTCCATCACATCCCTTAGAGGTTCCCATTCTAACACTACTTTAACCTTGTTAAGGTTTACTTTAATACCTTTTGCTGAGACTATGTGTCCTAGAAAAGCCACTTCATTCAACTAAAATTCACATTTACACAACTTGGCATACAACTGCTTCTCCCTCAGAGTTTATAACACAACCCTAAGATGCTATTTATGCTCTTCTCTAGTCCTAGAATACACTAAGATGTCATTAATGAATACAACCACAAATTGAACTAGGTAGGGTTGAAACACTCTATTTATTAAATCCATAAAGGCTATTGGGGCATTAAGAAGCCTAAATGGCATCACTAAGAACTCCTAATGCCCATATTGAGTCCTGGAAGCAATTTTAGGAACATCAACTTCCTTTGTCTTCAATTGGTGATACCCAGACCTCAAATCAATTTTAGAAAATATACACCTGCATCTCTCAATTGGTTAGAAAGACCATTTATCCTGGGTAAGGTATATTTATTCTTCACGGTCACTTTATTAAGTTGTTTATAATTAATACGCAATCGAAAAGACCCATCTTTCTTCTTCACAAACATAATAGGGCCTCCCCAAGGTGATATACAAGGTCTAATGAACCCTTTATCTAATAGATCTTGCAACTGCACCTTTAGTTCTTTCAACTTAGTAGGTGACATTTTATAAGGGGTAATAGACATAGGAGTTATACCAGGATACATCTTAATCTCAAAATCAAGCTCTTTCTATAGAGGTAATCCTAGCAACTCATCATGAAACACATCAGGAAACTCAAAGACTACATGGATCTGTTCAAGCATTGGGGTGGAAGTACTAATATCAACAACATATGCTAGGTAAGCTTCACACCCTTTTTGAAAGAGTTTTTTTGCTGTAATAATTGAGATAAGATTATCTGAAAGGTGTCTCTCACCTATAACTATCACTGTCTATCCCTTTACTATCTAAAAGGTCAGCTTCTTATGTTTACAATCCACTATAACTCGATATTCAGATAATCAATCCATTCCCAAAATCACATCAAACTTATGAAAGGGTAACTCAATCAAATTCATAGGAAATAGACATTTTTAGATTACTAAAAGACACTGCCTATATACCTCTTTACATTCATACTCTATTTTATAAAATTATTGACTTGTATGTCTATGTTCACATGCTTAGATTTCAGTCCTCTATCATGTGCCAGTGTAGTGCATACATATGAATGTGTAGATTATAGGTCTATCAATGCCAAAACTAGAACATCAAATAAATAGAATGTACTAGTAATGGCATATAGGGTTGCTACCTCTTCTTTGGCCCTAACAGCATATTGCCTTAATGCATAGGCTTCTGATCCTACCATTTAACTAACACTGGGTTGATTTCCTTTGCCCTACCTTTATCTTTTACTCTAAGATGATGCTACAGATGCCTGAGTACGAGCACCCTCTAGTTGTCTTTGAGCACACTTTTTCTGATAACAGTTTTTAAAACCACAAGTAAAATATTCTCCTTTTTTGCTCAACCAACATTGCCCCCAATGTCTCTTATTGTAAGTATTGCAAGTCGAGGGTCCATTCCTATTACCTGGTAGTCCAGAAGCACTAGTAGCTTATGGAGGTGGTCAACATCTGACTTTAGGAGCCTAACTAGATCTTTGAGACTATGTCTATCTTTGTAACTAGTGTATTGATTAAGAATGAGATGGTGCTTCTCTTTTTCTTTTACTACCACCCAAAGCTACATTGGACTACCTAGTAGTAAACTATATCTCTCTCTAGAAAAAGTCTCTCTTCTCTTATACCATCTCCGTCATGTCATAGGCAGATGCTATTAGTACAACAAAATCTATCACCCTCGGGTTAGCTATCTGTATCTTTAACTCCACATTCAAACCCTTTGAGAATCTCTTACATTTCTCTTCCTCATTAGGAATGAACTCCTAAGCATATCTGATTAGCCTAGTAAAATCTTTCTCATATTCTAACACTATCCTCCTACCCTTTCTCAAGTCCAAAAACTCCTGCCTATTTTTATCCTTATAAGAATCTAGAATATACCTCTTCCTAAACTCTTTTAAGAAGAGCTCCTAAGTGAGATCTATCATTGCCTTTCTTTTCTTGATAGTATCCCACCAATAGAATGCTTTTTCTTATAGGAGAGAAGTTATGCAATTCAAACTATCTTCTTCTGAACATTTCAGTTGTTCTAAAATTTTGAAGGTTCTCTCTAACCAATATTCTGCTCATGCTATATCATCCTCTTTCATACCCAAAAAATCCATAGCTCCTATCTTTATAATCATCTCTAATGGTATCTTCTATAGAGGAGCTAATAGTGGTAGAGGTACTGGAGCTGGTGGAGGAAATAGAGTAGTAGTAATAGAAGTATGTCTGAGCAAATCCACTATCTATTATAACAGCACTAGAGATTCTCATGTCTATGGCTGTGCTTGTTGTTATGGCTACTGTGCGGCATCACTAGGTTCTGGTATGCCTACACTACCAACTCCCCCCTGTATAGTTATAGGGCATAACTAGCCACTTCATTTGCCCGGTCTTCGTGTACCTAATCACTCATCATGCTCGACTACAAAAAGAAACAACCTATTAACCTTGTAGCAGTGTAGTAGTTTAGGGAAAATAACCATAGATATTAGCACTCATGTAAGACACCTAGGAACATATAACCTATGCTCTGATACCACCCAATGTGACACCCCCTACCGAACTCCTAAAGAAACCCTACAGGCGATGCATTTCTTGCTAGGTCACCCATCTTAGAATTGCTTTATGGGTAAACTCCTTAACACTTATGGACTATACTAGAACCTTATCAAGCATTAATTATATTTTTAGTCTAATCCTCAAACATGTTCATATATGGTGTGACAGGCTTAGAAAACCCATTTACAAACACTTTATAAGTTACAAAAAATTAGACAGCACAATGGCTACTCCAGTGGCATACTAAAATTTTTTCACTTATTAAAAGCACTTCTATAGACAATCATTCCATTCAACCTCTATCTGGACCCTTATAATCCCTCAGTCAACATCAGCACACATCAATCATATATTAAAACATGCACACAGGGCCACAGGCTAATAGTTATCAAACATCAAGTAAATCAAATAGACATAGCACCTAATTATATACAACACATCCATTCTTTATATATATAGACATAGCAGTTGTCAAGCATGCCAAACCCATACCTATAGTGTTTTATATAAGTGCTATCTAATAGGACAAAAAGAAAAAGGCTCTATGTACCTTTTAAGAACCGCACTGCTACATAGCATGAGTGTATATCTAATAGGACAAATAGACACAACTACCTTGATTTATATGTAAAACCTAAAATTTAAGAGAATTTGCAAATGACCTCAGAATTCAAAAATTCCTTAACCAATGGACTCAAGGGAATTTTTGAACTTTAGGGTATGGTATTTTCAAGTTTGTTTGGCCACATCCTAGGTCATTCCCAGCCCAAATCCATTTAAGCCTATGGCCCACTAGATTATAGTCTTAAATAATTTATTGGTTTTGCTAAATCATTAAATTAAGCCATTTCTAAGCCCTTTAAAGTTTCATGATGATTACACCTCACCTCGGGCCTCGTGAATGTGACCTAGCACTTTGAGCTCACTTTTTGAGCCTTAGAGGTACTGTTCACGGAGCCTTGACTCACAGGCATTATAGTTATATACATATATTTATTACAATTACTCACATAATCCAAAATCATGATTACATTGCATATATGTTTATCTCATATGTGCTTTATGCTTATTTAACTTTAGATGCCCAAAATATTAAAAAAGATGCATAAGGCCATTCGACGCAATCACAATTAAAACCCTATATGTGCATTTCTACAAAATCATACATATGTCTATATGAAACATAGTAAGCATAACATACTTAAATTTTGTCTACTAGCCAACATCACACCCATAAGTTATCCATTATGCAAATCATGCATATACATGCACCTAGGTCATAATAAACATAAGTTAAGGCTCATACCATGTCACCCAAACTCATAAATTTGGGATAAGAGCCCTTGAAGGTTTCAGCCACCACTAAAATTCAAACTCAAGAAGCATCAAACATTATATTATACTCATAATTCATTAACTATTTTTATCCACATAAATACTTGTCATTTTTCATAACATAAAGAACCATAAACACTTACCTTGCAAATTTTAGCCAACACACTCCATAGGCACTATTCAATCCAACCATACACAATTTACTCCAAAAACATAACATTTCATCATTCTTCATAACATAATTGGACCATAAATATACATACATATATAATGCATGTTTTTCCCTCATCAATATAACATCATAACACCCTTCATTCACTTATAATTCACTCAATGACACATCACATTCCATCATACACATAAATACATGCTCATACATTAATTACATAATGCTAAAACATTATTAATACCAAATAACCATTTATTAGTCACATATTAAGTTAGATTCATACCAAAAACTGAATTACACCAAATTGTCATGATTACGCCTTCTCTTTGCCCTTTGAACCTTCTAGTTTCTCTTTTTTTACATACATAATTATAGGCTCATTTTAGAAAATTCATAATAAGTCTAATATAGCTTTAAAAATTAAAAAACCATATATACGTGTTATTGGGCACCCGTAGAGTCGAGGAAAAATATCAAACCTAAAAAAATTGAATAAAAAATAAGTTACTCTTCATCCATACCTCAAATCTTTAAAATCTCTTGATAAAATCAATATTCCAAGCTTTAACACCTTAAATTCACTTAATCCATGATAACTTTGGGTTTAATGGTGATTAATTGAAGTAAATATGGTAGAGGAAGAAGAAATAATGGTGGTTTGGCTTCAAAGCATGGCATCAGCTCATGAGGAAGAAGAAAGGAGAGATTGGCTAAAGTGAATAGTTTTTTTGATAATAACTGACCATGTTATATGTGATATAAGGGATGGATATGATTTAATTGATCTTAGATCAACGGTCTTTAAAATTCCCTTCCTTAAAAACCCTTTTAAAACCATTTTTCCTCATTTTGACCTCAATTATCACCTTTTAAAAACCCAATAATCATTTTAAAATATTATCCTTAAACCTTGCAAAAATCTACACTTAAAAAGCTCAAAAACCCGATAAAAACATAATTAAATAACTTAGCCCGATTTAGTAAAAATACTTCCCAACATTTAAAAATTCCTATTGCGATGCCAACAGACTATTTGGAATTTTTAACTATCTGGTTGTATTGACCCCAAATTATTTTGAAAAAAATTGAATTATTTTATGGTTCAGCTTTGCCTATGGCACTATTCACAGGATATTATCGTAAAATCTTTTTTTGCATTTTTAACCATCCAAATGACTTTAGATTGATTCCAAATTCTGCCCAAAATTATGTTATGATTAATACTTTCATATGATTCAGGTTTTGGGAATCACTATTCATCTTAAGAAGAACTATTCATGAAAGTTGGGATTTTCAGGACATTACATTACTTCCCTTTTTAAAATAAATTTCATCCTCAAAATTACCTGGATTAAAAAGGTGTGGATATTGCTCCTTTATTTGAGCCTCACTCTCTCAAGTTACCTCTTCCATGCCATGATGTCACCATAAAACCTTCACTAATGGCACGATTTTATTCTGTAGCTTCTTAACCTCTTGAACCAAGATACTCACTGGCTCTTCTTCATATGAAAATTTTGGACGAATATCCACTTCTTCAACTGACAACACATGTGTCAGATCATATCTGTATCTTCTTAACATAGATAGGTAGAACACATCGTGACCTGTTGTAATTTAGGGGGTAAAACTAATATGTAAGCTAATAGACCCATGTGCTTGCTATCTCATATAGCCTAATGAATCATAGACTTAACTTATCCTTCTTGCCAAATCATAACACTTTCTTTCATAGAGATACTTTAAGAAAAACCTTGTTGCTTGCTTTATATAGTATATCTCTTTTCTTTAAATCTGCATTGGACTTCTATCTATTTAAAGTAGCCTTAAGCCTATATTTGATAATCTTCACTTTCTCTTCCCCATCCTTAATTAAATCTGGCCCTATAAGCTTATTCTCAGTAAGCTCACTCTAGTATAATAGTGTTCTACATCTTCTCTTATATAAAGATTCATAAGGAGCTATACCTAGACTTGCTTAGTGATTGTTATTATAGGTGAACTCTGCCAAAGATAGATAATTGTCCCAACTACCTTTAAACTCAATCACATAACTTCTCAACATATCTTTTAGGATTTTGATAAACCTCTCATACTAACTATCCTTTTATGGATGAAAAGCCATGCTAAAATTGATTCTAGTTCCCAAAGCATTATGGAGCTTTTTCCAAAACCTTTATGTAAACCTGGGTCCTTATAAAAATGATGGAAGATGGCACCCCATGCAACTGAACTATCTTTTCAATATATAGCTCTACCAAATTCTCTAATGTGAAATCCATCCTCACTGAATAAAGTGTGTTGACTTGGTCAATCTGTCAATCACAACCCATATAGAGTTGCACTTGCTCTTGGTCATCAGCAACCTAACTATGAAATCTATGGTGACCCAATCCTATTTCTATTTTGGAATTGCTATAGGATGAAGCAATCCATATGGAACTTGATGCTCAACCTTAACTTGTTGATAAGTAAGGCATCTAGTCGCAAAATTAGCTACAACTCTCTTCATGCTTGGCCATCAATAAACTATCTTTAAATCTTCATTCATATTAGTACTACTAGGATGCATCGCATATGGAGCACTATGGGCTTCTTGCAAAATCTATTATTTTATGTCCTTCCTATCAAGCACACACAAATTGTCATGATAATACAGATAACATTTATCCTTAATCTAGTACTCAATAGGCTTCCTTTCTTGAATCATGCTCATAACATTCTAAAATTTATGATCATCCTTCTGAGTATCCTTAACTTGTTGTAACAAGTTTAGCTTAACTTGAAACTTTGTTAACAAACCCCCATCATCAAGCAACTTTAAATTGACATTCAACACCTTCAAGGCTAAACAAGCTTTCTATTTAATGCATTTGCCACTACAATTAACTTCTTCGAATGATAGTCAATAAGGTAATCATAGTCCTTTATTAACTCTATCCTTCTCTTCTGTCTCAAATTCAATCATTCTACATAGGAAGATACTTTAGACTTTTTGTGGTCAGTGTAAATTTAACATCTTTCTCTATATAAATAATGTCTAAATCTTTAGAGCAAACATAATTATTGCCAATTCCAAATCTTGAGTGGGGTAGTTTTTCTCATGAAGTTTTAACTGTCTTGAAGCATAGGCAACTATCTTGCCTTCCTGCATGAGTACACACCCTAACCTATTCAAAGAAGTGTCACTATAAATGGTGAACTCTTTCTATGAAATTGGCTGAACTAAAATAGAAGCCTCTGTCAATATACTCTTAAGTTATTCAAAACTCTCCTGGCACTTACTATCCCACACAAACTTAGCATTCTTCCTTAGAAGACATGTCATAGGGGTTGCAACTAGAGAAAACCCCTTGACAAACCTCCTGTAATAACCTCCTAAACCTAAAAAACTTCTAATCTCTATAGTATTCCTGGGCAGTTTCCATTCTATCTCAGCTTTAACTTTACTGGGATCTAACCTGATACCCTTTGCTAAAGCTATATACCCCAAAAATGACACTTTCTTTGACCAAAACTCACACTTACTGAGCTTGGCATAGAGTTTCTCATCCGGCAATATCTGTAGAATAGTCCTCAAATGCTTCCCATGACCATTCTGGTTCTTTGAATGCACAAGAATGTCATTGATGAAGATCGCCATAAACTAAACCAAAAATGGCTTAAAGATTTGATTCACGAGATCTATGAATGCTACTAATATATTGGTTAACCCAAACGACATCACTAAGAAGTTGTAGTGGCCATATCTCATCCTAAAAACTATCTTCTGCACATCTACCTCTTTTACCATTAGCGATAATAATTAGACCTAAGATCAATCTTGGAGAAGACACCTGCCCTCTAAAGTGATCAAATAGATCATCGATCCATTGTAAAGGATATTTATTCT
>CANXYI011606073.1:0-12053 GCA_948208565.1 Hura crepitans
TTATATTTTTGCATGCTTACATTTTGTGATTTAGGCATTCTTCAAAGACCAAACCTGTTGATTACATATGTTAAATGGAATAATTTTTATTTTTAGAGACACACCACATACTATAAAGTCGCCATGGAGTTTTAAACCACTATAGAGTACCACCTTGTATAATCATCGATGCCACCTCTATTTAGTTTGGGGCTTTAGGAAGCCAATATTAATTAACATTATTATAGTTCTTAGAAATGTTACACCGCCCCACTAATAGAGTCTTAGAGATTTTAGAGAGTCTTGATGAGCACTAGGTTTTCCTTGGCTGTGCTAATACCTTATACCAGGCTAGTTAAACCAAAGCCTCTTCCATCAGAGACCTGCAGCACTAGTACCTTTATAAGGTCTCTATAGTCTCCTATTTTACATGTATTTGCAATGTTGGTTAGGTGAACTAGATAAAGTTGTACATTCCATAAGCCTTGCAGCACAATGTGTGATTTAATCTTATACCTGCTATATTAAAGCACCTTTACTAGGCTAATAGGACCCCTTGTAAAGTAATCGATGTAGGGGGATTTATTATAACACTTTTGGTTAACCTAGGCATTAGAGAACAGCATATAGGAGGAGCACTCTAGTAGTAGTACTAGGTTAACTAAGACATGTGCATTGTTAGAGGGTTCACCAAGAACAATCCCTAATTATCATTTGTATATAGATTGCTCATACTAGAGGAGCTTGATGAGCGAGCAAGTTAATAGCTAGGGAACCTATATTTGTAGGATGCCTGATTTGTAGTAGATTTGGTTAAGTTACTAAGTTACCTATATTATGGTAAAGGTAGTGGACTGATGAAAGGAGACCATCTTTAGCTACACCTCTGATTGCACCTATTGTTTCTTCATTTTAGACCTTGTAGTGTGGCATAAAGACTCAAATCATGGAGACACTACACATGGTGCATATAGACCTAGGCATAAAGATTGAGGATAGCCGATGAGAGCTCACCACCAGACTTGACTGGCTCCCTTTTAAGCTTCCAAACCCCCATTAGAGCCTTAGAGTTAACTTCTCCCTTTCTCTTTTATTTATTTATTTATGTATTATTCATTGTAAATATTATTTTTAAAATATTAAAACTTATGCACTAAATGTTGGTTATTTATAAATTCTCATTGAATGCCTTTTCTTAATTGCATTTTAATTTCATTATTTTCATGTAAAATAGTAATAATAATAAAAATATAATAGATAACTTGATGAATAATAGTATTTTAATAAAGGGTCCAGTATAAAAAAGCTTAGGAGTGAGATGAAATATGGTTTATGCACCCACACATAGCATTAATTGTGACTATAATCATTATTCTTGGCGACAACAAATTTTATCCTTATTATAAGATGCATTCTCAATCTAATTACCTAACTGATTTTCAAAGAACAAGATTCAAGTAGTAAGCCTTTGCTAGCTTACTAAGCTAGTCTCAAAATTTAACTTGTAACATTATAATTACTAAACAAGAAGAACATAACTGTCACTTGCTTTGTTGTAAGGGGCAAGAAAGCTAACAAAAGTCACTCTTACTGAGTAAAGAGAGTTCTTAATAATATAATAGATGTTAAGGAAGCTGATAGATGTTACACCCCCTAAGTAAGAGCAGTTCTTAGATAATATGACAAAAGTCAAGAAACTTGATAGAAGTAGTGCCGACTAAGTAAGGGAATTCTAAGATAATATTATAGAAGTCAAGTCCATCAAGTAATTGTAGCTCTTGAACCCATCAAGAAGGGAAAAGCTCTTAGATCAAGCAAACTTTCATGTTTCACCCACCAAGTAAGGGTAGCTCTTAGACCAAATCGACTATTATGTTGCACCCATCGAGCAAGTGTAGCTCTCAAACTAAGCTATCTCTTATGTCACACACACTGAGCAAGGGTAACTCTTAGATCAAGTTAAATCTCACGTTATACCCACCGAATAGGGAGGAGCTCTTAGACCATTCACCAGATTCTAGAAAAAGGGTTACCTTAAAGGTACATATCTCTTTACTTTTTTGAACATTAGGTCATCTCACACATTCTATGGTCACGTCCTAAAAGTTAGATGCAACTATAGACACTAGGTTTATAAGCCTACTATGTTTATATTGCCTAATGATTAAAAAAGGATAAAGTTCTAATAAATAGGAATGTTAATGTTTGATTTAAAGATCACTTCAATGAAAGTTTTAAGATCATTAGTAACTTTTGAGCATACACCTTTACTCAACCTAAAAAGCTCGTGGTCTAAATCGAATTACAAGAAAAAAGTCATCTATGGTGGGCTGATGGCTTAAAAAGAAAATAGCCTAAAAAAATAATAAAATTAATTAAGGATTATTTTTTAAAAAAGATAGCCTTTCTCTTTTCACTATTTATGGAAAAACAGCATTGTTTTGCCCTAAAATGGCCATTTCAGATTTCATGAAATAACCATTTTGTCCTTGCTAAAATAGCCATTTTTGGCCTCCATATGATGATGTTTTTGGCATGGTAGAATCCTATTTGGACTCTAAAAGAGCCATATGGAAATGGTTGTTGCACTCAAAATAAGCATTTTGCCTTATTCAAAATGCCCATTTTGAGTCTCAAGATTCATGTATAAATACAAAAACCCCTATCAGTCAAAGGGGTATCCTTTTTTTGGTATGTGCACACTAATAGACATGAAAATTGTGTTCTAAAGACCGTTTATAATTTTTAGAGTGATTTTTCAAAGTTATTTTCTCACTTCCTCTAAAGTTAGCTAAGGATCATTTCTGAAGGCAATTATACACAACGGGTTACCCAATCCTTTCTTTTTTTCTTTTATTTCGTATATTCTTCTTTATCCCTCTACCAGTTAGGCATCATGCTATTTTTTTTATTTTATTTGTTATTTATCTACTAGTTTGGTGTGATACTTTTATTTTCTTATCTATTGACCAGTTAGATGATATAATTTATTTTCTATCCATTATTAATATTATAATCTTATTAACCTTTTTATTTTATTTATTTAATTATTCTATTTATGTTCTATCATTATTGTTTTTCTTTTCAAAACTTTGGTTCTAATTTTTCATTCCTGCTAACATTGTGTCTCTATTGTTGATGTGAGTTGTTTGAGATCTTTTGGGGTTTTATCAAACCTGTCTTTTTCCCTTTGATCAAACACTCAATGAAGTTAATCTTTTTATTATTCCTCTTCTTTATTTTCTTGTTATTTTTATTATTTTGTTTTTATTAATTTTACTTTCTTTAATCTACATTTTCTTACTAATTTTCACCTTTTATTTTTCTGTATTATTTTTTGATATAATGTATTTTATACAATTTCAATGTAATTTTAATTTTTTAGTTAGACTGTATTTTAAGGAATTTCCTTATAAATTTTACCTTTTTGTGTTAGGATGTATTTTAGGTAATTTTCATGTAATTTAATTTTCACTTTGAATATTAGCCAATACTTTCGGTGAATGTCGTAGTATGTAGAAAAAGATTTTTACATGTTATCAAAAATAACCAAATTGATTTCCACCTAATTAACTAGTATTTTTCTAATAAAATGGGTTTTGATTTTTTCTTTAATGAAATTCACTACAACAAACCTTTTTTTCATAAATTGGCATGCAAGAACCAAAGTTCTCAAAGAAAATCAACTACCCAGTTTGATGCAAGTTTATTTTAATTTTGTGTATTTCCTTTGTTAATATGCTTATTTTATTATGTTTCCATATAATTAAATGCTTTATTTAAATCTCAAAATATGCTTAAGAGAAAGGATTAAATTATGAATTTAATCTAAAATACCATATTAACTTGAGGAAAAAATAATAGTATGGTTCTAAACTGCTCTGGTTTTTGCCCTAAAAGGTATTTCCCAACTTCATTTGGGTGGTGACTCCTACTTATGGTCCCTAATTCATTCTTTCTAAGCTATCGAATGAGAATGACTTAAGATTCTTCTAATTTCCTTTTCATCTTTTAGGACTTGAGTGGTGAGGTTTAGGTTGAGTCTTTGGTTGTTTTAGTTTAACCAACCATAAAAAGGAAGAGATATGAATAGTAGTTGTATTGATTTCAATCATATTAATACCTAAAGTTAAAGTAACTCCTTACTCCTCCTTCTCTCGAGACTCTAAGTAAGCCTTGCAGTTTTGCCTCTAATGCAAATTTTTCTACAATGGAATTACATGTCTTCTATAGTAATTATTTTTGTAGCAGTCAAAGGGGTCAAAATAGCTTGTTTTCCTTTCTTCTTGATCTTATTCATCTTACCCTTAAAAGAGGAGGAATTGACAACCATCACTACTTTAAGATTCTATTTCTCAATAGCATTCTCAATAGTCTTTAGTATATTAATGGTCATAAGGATCATGGAGGTAATCTTATTCAACATATAGTTAAGCACAAAAGCTATATAACTATCAAGCAAACTTTGCAAAATTAAGTAAATACTCAAATCTGTATCCATTACAAAGCCCAAAACTGCAAATCTCTCAATGTTCACATTCATTTTTATCCCGTGCTAGATGACTAAAGTTCCTTTAACATTCTACAGGTAAATAAGACTTTAGATATGTCATATCTCTTAGTCCTACTCTGCTCATCAAGTAACTCTTTAAGGTGAAGTAGAATCATAGTATAGCGCAAGAGATATGGTTGCTAGCATGATGCATAAAGCAACATCCATGTCCTCTATATGCTTTCGATATGATTACTACACATTGGCAAAAGCATCATCAGTAGGGATACTAAGCACTGGCTTCTTAATTATATAGGCCAACTTTTAACACCTTAAAATAATTTAGATGTTTCTAAGCCAATCTATCTAATTACAGCAAGAAAGCTTGCTGGCCTTAAGTATGGATTGCAAGTTTACATTAGAAGATATTATGATAGTGATGTTGCATATGAAAAAATAAAAGCATGTTAAAGTATTATCGTGTACATTTGTGTAGTAATTTTAATGTTTTAAAAAATTATGAATTGCTCTCACTATTTCATTATGAACTAATAGCCCTCACTATTATATCCAAAAAAGTCCATTAAAAGTTTTCCTATTGAGTCAATATCCATCTTTGTTAAGGCCAAGGCCTTGGATATGCATAGCAAGCCCAACCCACTACTCTGATGGTAGCCATCACATGCCAATTGCATCATATGCAACTACAAATATTGGATCACCAACACTTGGTACATGTGTATCATATACATATTTCCCTAATCTTACGCCATGACAATTAGCCTTCACTATGATCAATAAACTAATGATCAAATTAAGACAAACCCATTTATAAGAATTAAACATGTCCAATGTAGAATGGGCTTTAGTATGCTTAATAGCCTAACGCTAAAGAGAACTATTGTTTAACCCTTATTCATAGAAGACTTACAAGTCTTAATATAATTAAGGTATTTCATCCATTTTATTCTCATCATCATAGTTGGCGCATGCTTTGGCATGCTCATGCATACTTATTCGTATTAAATCATGCATTCATATTTAATCACATTAAATATATGTGACCTAGTTATGAACTTTTACTACATTGATTTCTCAAGCCAAATAGATCAATTTAGGCTAGACCCTAAGTAGTATGCATGAATTACAAACACAAAAAGAAATAAAAGAACATTTCTAACTATTTCTTCTTAGTCTATCTTGATAGGCCTTCTTCTCCATTTTCTCTTTGCATTTCTTTTTCTTATTCTAAACTTATAATCTAATTACGTAAAATAGTATAAAATACCTTGCATTACTTGTGAGGGAAATTAGATTAGAAGAGAAATACAAATAGAAATTAGAGAAAAGGCTAGGACACGCAGACCAAATTTTACCAAAGAAAAATTCATGCAATGTAGATCAATCATATTAGTCTTTGTCTATATCTACTTATCATGCAAAACATACATCTTTAACTTGTACTAAACCTTGAAAATTTTGATTGCTATTGATTTCTAGAATTATAACACTTATAAAACTAGTTTTGGCTCATCACTATGCTCTAATAGATTTTCTTACGCTTTAAATGGAGAATTAATCATGCAATTAAATTATTTAATCTCATTAAAATATTAAATTACATCTCTCCATTTTAATAAAATATATTCTCATTAAAGTTCATAGCAATCAAATTTCTTAAGGCAAGAATCACATAAAAATCGAGTTGGATGGAGGAGGATATGTGCAAAAGCTATAGCTAGTTATCCCAATCTATATTTGATAACTCTTGTACATATTGGACTAGAATAATTCCTATTCATTTTAATTGATTTAAAATCCTAATCATATTAAAAGAATACATCAATTTAATATTATAATTAAATTTCTGCTAGAGATATCAATAACATGTTAAAATTTCGGCTTTCTTTGTCATCACCAAAAGCCTGAAATTTCACAAAATTAGATAACACTTGAATTAATTTAATTGATTTTATGATGATATATGACATATATTTAAAAAAATGAAAAATCTAATTATATTGAGTTTTATTTTAATTAAAAATATCTAAATAGTAGATCACTAAGAATTAAATTCAAAGTGAACCATAAAACATTTTGCAACTCTAACCGTGGAATTGATCCAAATAATTTTTTATCAGTTATAGTAGCCATTAGCACATTTTTTGATCTATAATGATAAATTTTATCAAAAACATTTCCCCGATTTAGTAGTGAAACCCATAGCAAATCGAACAAACAAAATTGAGCACTACATGATTCAAAATCATGGCAATCTAGATATTCAAGCAAGTTTATGAATCCCGTTCATCTGTAAATGATTTTAACCATTCAAAGAAAATTAATTAATATCACAAACAACAAATATTCATGATATATATATTTTTGGAAATATTAGAAATCAATTGAATAAATACGCATAACTTTTATGAACTAATAAGTTTTGGTACGATTGAAAAATCAAATAATTTGATTCAATTATTTTCTAAATTCTTCAATTTTAATTTTCATACACTTATGAATAGAATTAAAATCATATTTTATCTTATCATACATTAGATCAATACATCAAAAACCAATGTATTAAAATAGTGCATGAAAATCAAAGCTTAAAGGCTCTCTTTATGTGCATAGATGTTATATGCAAATAAAAGGATCATCCTCCTATTTTCAATTGGCCAATTATGTATAGATCACAAATTTTGATTCTTAATGCGTGAAAAATCATATTAAATAACATTAAAATAAGTCTAGATAGAATGAATAAGAATCACAAACAATTAAAGAATTAAGAACTTATAATATCACATATTATGTTAAATCAACCATAACCATAATTCCCTGATATTTAATCTTAGTAAAACTTGGCTATGTTACAGTTGTTATTATTCTCGAGATATGCATAGTGTATTTAAAATTTTTGATAAAACTTAATGATGATAATGGATCTAAAAGATTCAAAATACATTATTAATTGATAAACTAGTAGCATTCAGAATATTTACTATTAATAACTTAAAATGAATTTCATTTCGATTGCTCTTCTCAATGGGTTATCACAAACTATAATGATAAACTCTAGGAACACCTCTAAGGTAATCCATATAAGAAATAAAGGAAAAAGGAAATGTGAAATGTTAGGTGCTAGTAAACAATTTAGGTGGATGGAGGTAGAAGAAAAGAATTCTAGTAGGCTTAGCGGCTATTCCATGCATGCAAGCTATCTTGCTTTTATGTGTCAAGGCTAATAAAAAATGAGGTATATATATAATAATGTTAACCCTATTTAGGTTAGACTTTAACTCATAAAATTTGACCAAAATCAGCCTATAAAAAGCACATGAATTGGGTCTTTATAGGCCTACACATATAAGCATAGAAATAGGCCTTAAATCAAACCACATGCTGATTAAAAATGTGGCCTCATTAAGCCATACCAGGTTAGCCCATGTAGGCCATTTGTAGTATGCATATAAATCCTTTAATAGTTCATGAAATCATACTTAAAAACCACCACCAACTAGGCTTACCAAAGCCTAGTTTCTAGAAACCTTAATTTTTAGATTACTACATTACAATTAGGCTCCAAGCCCAATTATTTATTCCTTCTTCTTAATCCATTTTCTAATAATATCTTATATCATTAAACTATTAAAACTCTTTAAATATCGTTATGCTTCTTTTAGTGTGGGACCCTATGGGTTTTTGAGGCATGTTGGAGTACACAATGAATTAATGTCCTAATCTAATTGGAACTCTAAAGACATAATCTTATTAAATCAATATTAGTTCTCTAATTAATATTTGACTTATATATAATTCAAAAAAGGTATCCAGCCATGTATCATGATTATCAATATGTTGAAAAGTCAAATGGATTGACTTAATCCTTTCAGATATAGTTATAGTGCAATAAACTCCTTTCACCATCTTTTAACTCATCTAGGTTTGAGTTTGGACTTATGTTAACTCAATGCTTTACTAAATTTATTTAATTAAGCCCTAGACATTTTAGTCCTTATTGTTTTATCGTTATTCCAAAAATTCTCTTTTTTATTCCCACTCATACATGGCATTTTACTTTTGGCCAAAAATTCCTAAATAGAGATTATTCATCATAACTATGAGATAAACTCCCTAATATAATATAGAGTGGTGAATCCATTATTGATTACTACCCTATGTTCATAGATTTCATGACTTACCTAACCGTCTCGCTATGTATACTTCTTGTTTGAAGTAAAAGCTTTAGCGTAAAAGTTTGTCACTCCATGCTTAAAATTATTTGTGATCTCAAGTCTAAGGATCCTTACACCACTGATATGATGAGATACTTTCATTGACATAGATTAAATATCCATGTGAAGTTCTCAAGATGGCTTTCCAATGAACTTACTTCCTAAGCAAGCATCCATATGTTAACTCAATGCAATTATTATGTTTATAGCTTGTGAGAACTACTACTTCACAAAGTCAAAAAGTATAACATATACTAGTCTATCGACATTAGTAATATCCCATCTAGTTAATACCCTGACTAGGAATGATTTTAGTATTATCACATTTTATGCAATAAGAATATCATATCATGAACACTGCATGATTTCCTAAGTATTGCGCTTATAACTAGGGATTTTGTAACATGATTTATGACATTAGAAACAATTACAAATAGTATATAAAAGTGCAATGGTATAAAATAAAATGCCATTTTATTGATATATAGGGTTTAAATGTAGTTGAAAAAAATCCTTATTACATAAGGTCTAGGGTATATAACTAAAAATGTGTACATTAACAAATAGGTGGTATTCACCTATTGGCATGCCTCATATACAATTATAAAACCAAAAATATTTGTCTTTGCCACATATATTTATACATTTTTCATCTACAAATTGCATTAAGAGTCTTTAATAGTCAATGCATTTTGGAATTGTAACACTCTTATAATCCAAACCACATTGTGATATAGTAAAAGATGCTATCACACATGTTGTAACATATAATTTAGCATATGATTCTAATTGCATAAATTTATAGGCTAAAAATTTTTCATTTTCAATAACTTCTAAAATTAATGTTATTTCAATTTAAAAAATAGCATTTAACTTTAAAAACATTTTTATGAAATGGTCATTGTGCCAAAAATTCGGCAGCATAATAATTATACTAAGGGATTACTAAAAAATTTTAACTTGCATAAAATCACACTTCTATAACTCCCATACGTTCTAACTAACTTCACATCATCATCAAAGCTAATAATCAACCAATATCAACACATCACATATAACATGCACAAGTAACCTCATCATTTAATATTCTTATGCTTAAAATTATTTCCATATACTTCATGCCATATGAAACATATTTAGAGTGTCTCTAAATAAAATGCATCAAGTGTTTACATATATTCTCATATTGTAAGTGACACACAGACAAAAAATATTTTCATCTAGTAGGAGACCTACTCACCTTTATAATATGATAGATACACTTTAGTCAAAAAATTAAATATTTCATCACGTTTTAATTATACACACAGTTGATGCACAATCATAATCCTTATGTCTCAACTATTATACATTAATTAATGTCAATGACTTCTATTAGAATTAGACCTTTTATGCCTCACCTATCTATTAAAACTAGCATATCTAGAGTAAACACAATGAAGTAAGGAAAAAGCTTACGATTAAATTTTAAGAATATGCTACAAAAACAAAAGTCATATAAGTAAATGTCCAATCATAACTTTTATATCTCTTACCAATTGATGGTGCATGCCAAAAATAAATTTATTACTACAATGCTATCTATTTAATGACATAAAAGATATCCTTACAACATGCAAATAAAATCTTATAATTTAGAAATTTAGGTATGTCATATGTATTTGAGACATTCTTTATAACACACAATTGTAATCTTATTACTACAAAACTATATTTCAATATACATAACAAATATGTTCAAATTTAAGCACTCGATGCATTTAAATCTTTTCATATTTTAGATTAGAAGTAAAAAGGTAAAAATTTTATTCATAGCTTACTGTTCATGTCCTTATGTTTTTCTTTGGCTGATCAAACCAAAATAGTGAAAAACTTAACCTAATCCTGACTCCTCAAGTCTTGAAAGATGAGAAGGAAGATAGAGAAATCTAAGGCCATTCTGATTTGATTAGCCTAGGAGGAGCAAGTTAGGCACCACAAGGTAGGAGTGGCCACCTGATTAGAGCCAGGAAATACCTTATAAGGCTAAAACTAGAGCGGTTCAGAACCCTACTCTTATTTGTACCCCAAATTAATACAGAAATTCAGTTTGAATTTATAATATTATTCCTTTTCTAAAATGACATTTTAGAATTAAAGTAAATCACATAATCACGTATGAGAATTTACAAAATATATTTACAAAAAAATAAATAGGTGTTCAAAATTGAAATATCATACATGAAATCGGGCAGTTGATTATCTTGAGAACTTTGGTTCTTATATACCAATTTTGGAAAATAGATTTTATTGTAGTGATCTTTATTGAAATCAGGTGATTGGTTTGAGAACTTTGGTTTTTGAATGCTAATTTGGAAAAATGAATTTTATTGCGGTCACTTTTATTTGGAAGAATGATTTGAGAACTTTGGTTCTAGTATGTCGATACTAGAAAATGGATGTTATTATCGCAGCTTTTATTAAGAAGAAATCAGAATTTATTTTATTAGCAAAACACTAATTTAATGGGTATAAATATGATTTTTTATAATTATTCATTTTCAACATGCAAAAATCATATTTTCTACCAAATACAATGTTCATAAAATATTCAAGATTAAGATTAAAAATATCATACATAAAATCGGGTGATGGATTTAATTTGAGAACTTTTGTTCTCACATGTCAAATTTAGGAAATGATTTTTTTATTGTGACATTTATTAATAAAAATCAAAACCCATTTTATTAGTAAAACACCAATTAAATAAATAAAAATATTTTGGTTATTTTTTCCAATCATGAGAAAAATCATTTTCCAATTATTACAGCATTTATGGAATATACAAGGAAATAATCCAACAATAAAAATATATCACATGGCAATTACTTAAAATACATCTTAACCGAATAAATAATAAAAATAAAATTGCATTTTGGGATACCTAAGATACAATCTAACCAAGAATAGGCAATAATAAAGGAAACTAGCAGAAAAATACACAGAACACTGAATAAAATAGACAGCAAAAAATAAAGGGTCGTTAAAAGATTACTTCACTAAGATTTAATGAGGTGGCCAAAAAAATAATAATCAAATCCCAAATAATCAAATAACTTGTATCATAACAACAAAAACAAAAATAAAATATTAGTATGTGAAGCAAAAAATAGATAGATAGACATAAATAAAAAATGAATGGTCTCACAAATATAAAAAATATAAAAAGTATTGCACAAATAAATTATCACATCTAACTTGTAGATGTATAAAACAAAAAGAAAAAGGAATAGAGTAAAAATGATAGAAATAATATATTTGGATGCAAAACAAAAATACGCAGGCAGACAAAAATAAAATAAAAT
>CANXYI011606108.1:0-10657 GCA_948208565.1 Hura crepitans
TCAAAATATATATATATATATATATATATATCAATAAACTCAAGTAGGCTTCTATGTTAATGAAAGTTTGTTGTGTAAGCATGCCATATGTCCTTTTCGGGACATAGGCACATAAAAAAAAATGGCATTTTTAAAGAGTGGTAGAGTTACCATTCATTGAAAGAAGCAAAGAGACAAGTGTAAATAAATGAGCTACAATGAGACTATCATAAGCAGTAAAACAGACTTTTATTTCTATTTAAAAAAAAATTTGATTGGTCGAAATTTCGAAATCATAATCCCGAGTTTTTTCATGTAGTGAACCAAAGATGACAGTGCAAGAGCAGAAATGATTCAAGAGCAAGCCATCTGTGAAAGAAGCAAAAATGAATTTCATAGCAAAATAAGGTACAAACTAGTAATTTAGATTGACAACAAATGAAATAGCCCATCAAACATAGGTGATTGCCATTCACAAGTTAATCACACTTTGCCTATCTGGAGGAGCGACACATTGCCACAAGGACCTATATGATTGAATATCAGCTGCCTCAACACCAAGCGCAGAGAGGTTGCGTCCATATTCCTGATATATAGGTCATCCCAGGAGTCGAGGTCAAACGATTTCCAGTTATACACAGGGCAGGCGTGGGAGAGAGGGGAATACAGCTTACCTGGATATCAAGGAATAGTTGCATGCATATCTTGTCAGTGTCTGAAACACTGTGGTCTGAGACATCTGAGCTTGCCCCAGTTCGCCTTTGGGCTCCTTGTCGTATTCTCTGAAGTGAAGATTCTGTTTTTCTAGCCTGGGCAGGACGAACAAACATGTTAATTTAAATAACAGACTTCAAACATAATGTGTCCGATCAAGGTTGAACAATTTTAATTCTGGATACTAACCACGCTGACAAGTTCAGCAGCTAATTCATAATAACGATCGGTAATTTCAGTTGCTGCACCAAACAGTAATTCTTTCCTGCTTTCCTTTCTTAAATATGTCACAGCTCGCTCACCTTCCAGAAAAGCCTGCAGCAACGGGTTGGTTAGCATCGCGGAGTTTTGAGCTCATGGCAAAATTATACAATCCTACACAGCTTATGACTGAGAATTCACAGTTGAAGCATAAATAGGGACTAAGTTATGAAAGAAAAAAAAACACCAAAACAGTATAGGATCTATCGTACAAGAGCGAGCAAAGTATAGCATCTAAAAGTTTTAAAGATATTCAATAAGCATTTATACAGAGCTAATTTTACCTCTTCCCTAAAACATGTTGCCTACATATGCTTCAGAACTAATGAAATGACAGGGCCACCCGCCTGTCATTCATTTACAAGCTTGAAAAGTTACATACCTTTAATGGGCGTAATACCCCTGAAACATACAGTGAATGTCTGACAGGAGGAGGCTTATTAGTCATCCTGTAAGTTGCAGTTATTCCCTTCACCTGTCTCAAGTCCTGCATCATTTTCAGAATAAAGCACTTACACAAAGCATATTTTTATTTAGAACACAAGCAATTTATTAAACCATAAAAATTTTTAACTAATCTAACAATCCAAGCAATCTCTCATGGTCATATCATATTACATGTAGAAATAATTTCAATGGCAAATGAAAACCAAGCAGCCTATTTGTGTACATATTATCAATTTAACCATTTTCAATATTATGTTTACCTCAACAGCCTTATCAACTATTGCTTCTATGATTGCATTGATAGCAAGAGGTGCTAAGTCATTTAATGACTTCCCACCTTGTAAAATGCTTTGTTTTACAAGATCAAGAATATCAACAGAACATGAAGACAGAAGCCGAAGTACATGATTAAGGTATTCCCCACAAATCTCTGCAGCTAGACAAGTTATGTCATGAATAACCTGCAAAACAAATATTACTCAATGAAATTGCTAGTTAACTGTTAATAAAATAAAGCATAAAGCATAAGATAATTATCACAATATTGCACATACATAAACAAAATCATCAGGCACAGCTGAAATAGCCCATTCGTATCCTGAATTGGACCCTGAATTACCCGCCTTCCGAGCAGCCAGTCCAGATAAAAACCAACTTGAATATCTGTGGACATTCATTAATAAGCAATCAATCTTTAATGTATAAACTGGATGATACAAATTAGAAATAATCATTCTCTATTAAAACTGACCTAGCAATAAGTTGTAAGCATAAGCGAAGAAACTTGTCAGAGCATGAAAAGATAAGAACATCTTCTTTCCAACATGATCTCAGGCTCTCTAAAAGGGTGGCACTTTGTTTTAATGTTAGTCCCCGCAAATTCCCTTGACCAGATTGTGGATTCTGAACTGGAATAAGACTGCTTGCTGCAAGTGCAGAATCCAGAGCCCCAGCTATTTCCTGAAATCTGCATTAATTGGACATATAAGAGGAAAGCTTCATTAAAAGAAAAAAAAAAAAAGTAACAATGCAAGGATTTGTCCACTTACCTTAAAGAAAAATAAACCCCAACGTTCCACTGCTTCATGAACTCAACATATACAGCTTCAGATCGAAATTTAGCAACAGCGGATCTGGATGGACAATAGCCTTGCATGACAATTGGATGTTATGACTATGATGCACATAACATGCACTCATATAATTAAAACAGAATTATCATTTTACATGCATTAATAGATACAGCATCAGCAGACTTCTCAAACTTGACTGTGTGTGTAATGTTATTTTGGGATTTTAGGGGTAGAAAAAGGAGATTAAGTACTACCTTCAAGATGAGCCAAGAAATCTAGGCTTGATTTGTAATTCATCAAAAATTCAGTTGGTCTTCCAGGGGAAAAAGCACCTGGCTTTCCCTTTTGAATTGCTGAAAGAACCTCTTTCAGGATTGAGTTGGCCAGGAAGTCAAATACATGCAGACCCGAGTTCTCTGAATTATTGAAAAAAAGATTGAAAATGGGGATAACAATTAAAAACTTGAACAAGGTTAGACAAAGTGTATGCAGAAGAGCATTTGCTGAGAAAGACGAGAACAAAGCATTTGCTGAGAAAGAAGAGAACAAGGCAAATTGTAATTCATCATTGAAGATGTAGAAAATGATAACCCAAATAAGAGCAGGATAATCAGAAATCAATCTTGGATGCTTTCCAATATAGAGAATCTTTAAACCTATAAGAGAGATCTAAAAATAGTGTATATCCGGAAAGTCTCTTCCCAGAATAAGAACAAAATAAACAGTGGTGTTTATATACCAAGAGAAATACAACTTGAATCAGGTATCCATGAAAGAAATACACCAAAAGATATAATGCCAATTATCCAAGCAAATTCCAGATATACATAAAAAAGAGATGCATCATAGATGAAAGATTAGCAATGCAAGGCATACGACAATACCAGTGGATGAAATTTCCAAAAGGAATTTGCAGTCTTTCTCAATGCATTGCTTAATTTGGTGATAATCATTTTCAAGTCCATCTCCAGATGCTGCAGATACCATTCCCGATGATCCATGTGGAATTATTTTTTCTATTAATGGAGCGACAACAGTTGTGCGAAAAATCTCTTCTGCATTCTTGGTATTATCAATGGCAGCATATGCACGCAAGCAATTGTAAATAGCATTTTCATCTCGATGTTCCAGCCCATCTACAAAACAATGTCCCAAACTTGCATCCAATAAAAGGCTTGCACTATTAATCCTCTTCTCCATATTTTCAAGAAATGGAAGGTTCTGTACTGGCATAATAGAGAAAAGAGATGAGCACAAATGTATGATTTACTGAGAGAGTGATATTAAGCTAGGGATGATATATTATTGCATGATTACCATCACATTAATCAATATATTTTTCTAATACAGTCTATGAATGTGGCTCTTAAACATACAAATAAAGTGAGAGCAGAAGAGACCTGTGAATGAGCAATATAGAATTTTAACCGATTCATCTCGCTAGCAATTCTCTCTAGAAGCATACTTTGGGTCTCCCTGACATTAGTTCCATTCTCAATGGATGGTACGGAAGTGCTGTTGCTCATAGCATTCTTTACAGTTGAGCTCAGATCTCCATTTGACCAGTCAGCAGGAACACTTGGTAACTCCTTTATAAGTTTCTCAACCTACATTCACCATTATATGTAACCAACATTACTACAGCATACAAAATTACACACTAACAAATGAGCATGGGGAAGAGGAATTTAACTCTATGTATTAAATCAAATGAAACTAAAGAACCTGCAGTCAGCTTCATGGGATTGATTCCAAAGGCTTATCAAGGGTTTAGAAGTCAAAGGAACCGTTTTTTCTTTAACTACTAATTCATAAAATACTATTGCCTTCTCCATCAGCCACACGAAACACTTGAAATCGGAGTTTTGCATTGAAAAACAAGATAAGTATCCAAGTCTTATGCTAAACATCTCACACTAGCCTCAACCAAATCCATTCTTCCAACTCTTCCACACTACACCTAAGATCTGAGCTTCTTGTCCGTTATGCATTTGCCCGTAAACCAAAATCTAAACTGAATTTCAACTTCCCGAGCATTAACCAGCACAGCTCTCAATTCCGAAAAAGTAGCATAACAACAGTATAAACATCAAAATTAAGCCTCCAATTCAAATTGGGAAAAATTCAATTGCTTCTACAATCCAAAAGCTCTAAAGATCTAGTAGATTTAGGGCAAAAAAAATCCATTCGCAAGAAGTCAAATGAAGTAGCTTAATTGAAGTCTGATCCAAAACGCATACCTTAGATACGACGTGAAACGTATCCAATAACAGCTCAAGAACCTCTCGCGCTGCAGCCGCCTCAGATCTCTGCTGCAATCCATTCCTCAAAGCTACAAGAGATCCCTCCACGCTTCCTCTAAACCCCTCGATCTTCTCCCGGAGCTCCAGTAAGGGGGCTCGCATGCGCACCACTGCCGCATCCACATCGACGAGCTTGGTACTAAGGTTAACAAAATCTGCATAATCGCGGTTAATAAGGTCAATAAGCTCGTGGTTAAGGGAGGCAAGGTAAGCCTTGAGCTCCGAACGAAGAGTATCAAAAGGAACAAAGGTTCGGAGCTCCGAAATATAGGACTCGGAGTCGAAGGTTGGGGAGAGGAAGAGATTAGGTTTAAACCATAGGGGATGGGCGTCGAGAGGATCGGAGAAGAGGTCCGTGGCGGATCTCGGCGGTGGTGTTGGCATCGGATCCACCATATTGGAGTATAGTTTTGGAGCGCAAGTGTTCGTTTGCTGAGAGATGTGAATTAGATTTGTATTCTATCGGCAAAAATTTTGTGATTGTTCGCAAACGACGCCCCGTTTTGGGCTGCAATCGGTCGTAGGCTCAAAGGGAACTTGATTTTCTAATTTTTTTCGAGGGATATTTATATATTTATCCACAAGGTAATTACGATTAAAATGTCTTTTCCAACTATTAAAATCCTAATACTTTTTGAATAAAATTTTGAATTATAATTTTAAAATAATTAAACCTTTCACCTATTTTTCTAAAAAAAATAAAATAATTTTCTAATGAGATCCATCCAATGAGAAATATTTTAAATATTTTTTCAAAAATTTAAAGTATTTACTACATCCGTAAATAATTTTTAAAAAATTGTTTAGATGCCATTTTCAATAATTGGTAGGCCTTATTATGAGATACTTTTAAGTATCTAATTTCGCTGAAACAATTTGAACTAAAAAAATACATAATTTCAATTATTAATACAGTAAATATTGAGATTATATTTATAATTATTTAATTTATTTTAACAATAAATCGATTATCTGATTAATCATTTTGAAGTCATCTAATAAAAATGTTGTCATAGGATCATAATATTATTAGCTAGAACTTTCTTATTACATATTTATAGAAATTCTATTTCAATATATATATATATATATTGAAATCCTGAACAGAATTTTGCAGTAGTTTCCTTCGCAACATCGTATAAGATGATGATTTAGACAATCAAGTTTGTTTTTGATCTCCAGTCTCGTCTGCTACGAATGTTCTCGCTGCATCATAACCTTAAATTCTTCAAAACTGAGAACACCATCCCCATCAAGATCAAACATGACCTAACATCATTTTGCATTCCTGAATGGACTTCGACTCTCCAAGTCTCTTGAGCATATTTTCTCAAGTTGCTTGGAGTAATAAACCCACAGTTTTCTACATCAAACATTGCAAATGCCTCTTTCAAATCCTTCAGCTTCTCTTCTTCATTGCTTGCTTCCATTAGCCTAACAAGATCTCCCATATCCGTCTGAGTCCGTTTATGAAGTGATTCGAAATTTTCCAATTCAAAGGCTAAGCATAAGATATTTTAAATAAATGGATGGAAAAGTATTCCGTCATCCGTAAATTACAGAATTTTTAACGTCATTCATCAGAAAACATAAAACATTTCCCTCGTATTATAATAAGATTACAATCAGCAAATTGAATTTTTCACGAGCAGCAATATGGTTGTATGACAGCAACCTTCGTCAGCAGGAACAAAAATCCATGTTTTCTGGAAAATTAGTTTCTATTGTTTCATCAATGCCATCATGGAACTTCAACATTGCTTATAGTTGACCAAACGTTGCCAATGTTACTTTACAAAAGTAAAAGATGACATTGAATTCCATATGAAGAAAACACATCAATTGCATAATCTGAAAGGCCATAATAACAAACAGGCGACGATTCCAAGATTACTCCAAATGTTGATTTCAATCTTGAAGAAGCAAACAACGTAAAAAGCGCAAAGCAAAATACGCTCCATGAAATGGAAGCATCTTACCTCGCAATTTTTCCGAGGAAATTATGAGGGCAGATCCAGAAACTAGAATTTCTGCAGCAGTTTTTTCTTACAGACTGCCGCTGTCACATAGAACCAGTCGCTTGATTTGTCCAGGAATGGAAAAAAGTCCGTCTCCAAGAATATTTTAGCAGTAAAGCACCTGAGATCCCACCAAAGCTTAGAAAAAATCCGAGTGCCATGCCAGCATAAAACCATTCCCTGAACTCGTTACCACTTTCTTCGCCGGTCTGTCTGTCAGCATTGTCTATCAATTGATTTGAAGGCATATCGTGATTATCTCCAAGACATTGCTGTTCAGCTTGCACCCCACATAATCCAGGATTACCCCTAAATGCTGAGGCACTAAAAGTTAGAAGCTGAGTGCTTGATGGAATCCTCCCAGACAAGTTATTATTGGATAGGTCCAAGTAACTCAAGAAAGTGAGATCAGCCATGCCATACGGAATATTGCCTGATAACTGATTTCCAGATAAGTCAAATGACTCTAACTGTTTCAACTGACCAATCGTGTTAGGGATTCTGCCGGTTAACTTGTTACTTGACAAGTTTAGAGCCATCAACTCTAAAAGATCAGTTATCGCTTCTGGAATTTCGCCAGATAATTTATTTTCTGCAAGATCAATAAGCATTAACAGTTGAAGATTTTTACCAGACTTATATTCCTTCCCTTTCCATCTGACCAACGCCTTGTCAACATAGCCACTTAAAAAAGCTCCATTACCTCCTAGAAATGAAAAATAGCCATATGTAGTGAAGCTATCCAGTGGCCGTTGGGTCATGATGATGTAATTTTTGAGGCAATGTGGAATGGTACCTGAAATATTGTTGAGAGAGAGGTCCAAGATCTGAATGAGTTTTAACTGACACAATTGTTGAGGTATATTTCCATACAGCTGATTGTATCTTAAACTAAGAAAGACCAAAGATTGCAATTTTGTCCCAATCCAAATAGGCAGTTCTCCAGATAATCTGTTCTCACCGAGGTCCAGAAAATTCAACCATTGACAATTCCCTAAAGAAGCAGGAATCAGTCCAGAGAAAGTGTTGTTACGTAAACTAAATGTTTGAAGTGCCAATAAAGATCCAACTGAGGATGGGATTCTGCCAGACAAGTTGTTGTCGGCCAAATTCAGTACGACCAATTGTCGCCCATTTGAAAAACAGTCATCGGGAACAGCTCCAGATAATAAGTTCTCTGACAGGTCCAGAAAATTCAGAGAATCAAGTATGATTTTACATAGACAAGAGATTGATCCCAGAAACTTATTTTTAGAAAGATTCAAGGAAGATATACTAGAAGGGAGAAGCGGTAATGGACCCTCGAAAAGGTTTGAACTCAAATCTATTCCTGGAAAACCAGTGAACTTTGAGGATAAATCTGGCACCATTCCAGTCAACTGATTGTTAGAGATATTTAGAAAAAATAACCTGGGACATAATTCCCAGAACCAGTTAGGAACGGAATCCGATATTTCAGCATCAGAGATATCAAGAACAGAGTAGTTTTTCTGTTCTTCAAGCCATTTTGGGAAACTGGGACCTTGCTTGCAAGAAGCAAGTTGTATTGTATCCAACTGAAAGGGTGGACGCCAGTCAGGATTGAATTTGAAATGCAGAAAATTGCCAGATAAGCTTAACTGCCGCAACTTGGAAAGATTTGCAAAATGAACTTCAGAGATCTGACCTTGCAAAGAATTATAGGAGGCTTGCAAGACCTCAAGTTCAGATAAGCATCCTATACTTTCTGGAATGGTCCCATTTAATTGATTGCCAGTAATCCGTAACTCCTGCAGCGAAGGAAGTATTGTTAGGTCAGGTAATGATCCTATCACTTGGTTGTCACTCAGATCCAAGACAACAAGATCAGAAACCTGTCTGAACCTTTCCGGAAAAGAGCCATTTAACCGATTTTTATAAAGACCAAGTTCTTTCAAGCGAGGAAATGTCGTGATATCAGGCAAAGAACCATGAAGTTGATTCATTCCTAATCTCAGAATTTCCAGGGAATTCTCAGCGCAGCGTAAATGTTTAAAAAACACTGGAAGCTCTCCTGCAAGATTGTTCTTAAATAGGTCTAGGTGGTGTAAACTACAGAAATTTCCAAAACCATACCCTGTGAATCTTTTTAATCGATTATCACTCAGGTCGAGATGGACAAGGCTGCTTTTGAAGTTACTCACACATTGAAAGACTGAAGAAGAAAGAAAGTTGGAAGATAGATCCAAGAATGCAAGAGAACTGGATGAATTTGCATGGGAAGTGTATACAGAAACTAGACCACAGGAACTCAGATGCAAGCTTTTTAAGTAAGGCAGCTTGTTAGTTATAAGCGGCCAGTGACTGTTTTCACCAACGTAAGCCCCACTTAAGTCCAGAAATTTCAAAGAAGAAACATGTTCAAGCCAATCAAAATTGTGATAATATAAAAAGTTATAGCTGAGATCAAGAGACTCTAAGCTCGAGAGGTTTGCAAGCTGATTCGAAAGAGTGTCATTAAAACCAAGATAAGAGATATTTAAATATTTTAAATTGCTCATCATCCCGAAAAATTTCAGGACATTACCTCCAAAAACATTGCAACTCAAATCCAAGTACTCGAGATGTCGCAAACTGAGCAATGAAGGACTAAGCTTACCTCTGAGGGGCTTATAGTGACTATCGGTGACATCAGCAAAGGCGACGATTTCTGGGGAGATTTCTGTGACACGAAGATCAAGCATCGTGACCCGACCACTTTGATTACAGCACCTGATCCCTCTCCATTTGCAGCAATCTTCACCCATCCAGGAAACAAGATGACCGTAGTTGTCTATGATTTCTTCTCTGATCTTGAGCAGAGCCTTTCTCTCACTCTCCCTACACTGAGCACGACCAGCTAAAACTCCTGGTTTCAACAGAAGACCAGGTTTCATAAGCATAACAAACACTAGAACAAGCTGAATGGAGACCTTATACATTATGATCATGGGTGAAGGCAAATGAGGTTTGAAGTTAAAAAGCAACAAAAGCACAAACTCGCATATGCATTCAGAACTAATCATAAATCTCGTTTGATGCCCCAAGTAGAGCTGTCTGATAGTCAAGCGGAATCATCGGCGAGGACTTTCGTGAACAGAGTTTGTCAAGGTCCACTCAAGCTTATTGCACAGTGCAGTTTGGATGAAGAATTTGCATTCGTCGTGCGTGATACGGACGGGTCTTCATTACCATTCACCACGATTATAGGAAAAATTGGATTTAATTTAAAGATTAAAGTAAAAATAAATAAAATTTACTTCATCTCACTTTTTCTTCTTATGTCTCAGAATATAACCTGCTTTTATTTTTAAAATTATCATTACTAGCTTATTAAATATCTGATATATTCTGATTTAATGTACCTAATAAATAAAATATGTAAATTATTATTTTAAAATTTTTAATATACATCTTATTAATGCATGAATATATTAAAAAAATACATTAACTAATTTTTTAAAATATATGAGAAAAAAGAAGTATTTTTGAGAGGGATAAAATATTTTTTATTATTTGAATATATTAAAAAAATAAAGGAAAGTTGAATGAAGAAATATAAATTATTAACTTCATTTACACTCCTTTTTCTTCTATTAATAATTTAATCCGTTTTCTTCTATTAATAATTTAACATATAAATAAAAGTGAAAATATGGGGATAAGTTATTTACTTTCTACCTCTTTTAACTTTAATTTTATTGTTTATTTTTTTTTTTTTCACACAAGAGAAAGCCTTAAAAATGTTGGCATAGCATTTATATTAGATTATGGCTTTTTTCCCCTGATATTTTCAATATGTAAAATGGCTATCTGTTAAGAAAATGGACTCGTGTCTAACTCACCCCAAAAGCTAGCTCAAAGA
>CANXYI011606255.1:0-10613 GCA_948208565.1 Hura crepitans
AAAATAAAAATGGAAAGTTACAGAAATATAGAAATATTACACAAATAAATTATCGCATCTAACTAGTAGATGGATAAAGCAAAAAGAAAAAGGAAAGCAGTAAAAAGGACAAAAATAATATATTTGTATTTGAAGCAAAAATAGATAGATAGACAAGAATAAAATAAAAATGGATAGTCGTACAAATATGGAAATATTGCCCAAATAAATTATCACATCTAACTGGTAGATGGATAAAGTAGAAAGAAAAATGGAAATAGTAGAAAAATGGGTTAGTTGACACACCAAGTATATTTACCTTCAGAAAAGATCTCGATTAAACTGAAAAATCGTGCTTGAATCTTAAAAAAAATCCAAAAAATGGTGTTAAAAAAGCATATTTTTGCCTTTTTAGTGTATTTTCTCTCTCTAGAAATTTTCTCTCTCTTTAAAATGACTAACCCCCTTAAGGAAAAACCCATTTGGTTTTTATACATGCTTCTCGAGGTTAAAAACGGCCGTCATGCTTTATGACGCAGGTCCTGTTGTAGTGTACCTATGCACCAAAATCAGTACACTGAGTATACAAGAAACTCGGTGATGAACTTGAAGCAATTTAATCATGGTATTTATATTAGTAAATTACTTATACAGCTTAAGACTAATTTTACTAGATTATATGGCTTAATTATTTACTAGGGTGCCAATTTACTATAATACCCTTTAGGTATTTATATGATATGAAACTAGCATTTTTGACTTAAATAAATTACTTACAATAAATATGTTTACTTTTAACATGCATAACTTGCCAGAATCACTTTAAGTGTATTATAGGTGAAAAATTATTAAAATACCCTTTGACTGTATTCTTACTGTTTTATGAGAAAAAGTCTTTCAAATAAGCTTAAACTTCATCTTCAATATTTATTCTTCTTATTTCTTAATTTACTTCGTTGTAACTGATCTGGCACATTTGTGTAAACTATTCAAAATACCTTTTAGCTTGCCTTTTTCCAAAAACTGAGAAATTGCTATTCCTTGAGGTTTAATTTTTTATACTCATGATTAGTCTAATTATTTACTTAGTTTAATTCTTTAGCCCAACTAGGAAGACGACACTTTAAGACACTGGATCTAGAGGGATAATAAACTATTGCAATGGTCCCTATTCTGGACCTACACCGCTACACTAGCATGTGTGCCATAATGGAGATCAGTCGTAGCCTCCCTAGACATAATAAAAATAAATGAGTGGTATAATAAAGATCAGCCCATTAGCCTCCCTAACCACAAATGAGTAACTATGTGACATAATAGAGATTAGCTCGTAGGCCTCCCCAGTCACAAATGATCATTAAGAATTGGGTGACATAATAGAGATCAGTCTATAGACCTCTTTAGCCACTAATAAAAACCATTAAGAATTGGGTGACATAATAGAGATTAGTCTGTAGACCTCTCCAGCAAGTAACTAGCAGTTGTAAAACCCTAAGTTGATTGGTCAACCCATCCAAAGGGTGTCTAACCACTAGCCTAAGTACCTTAATTTAACTTTATTTATTAACCAAAATTATTCTTATAATATTTAAGTCTAAAAAATAGACAGTTAAAAACTTTATCAGATACTTTAAAAATTTATTCAGACTAGTATGGCCATATTTTGGCTTTATCAGGGAAAATTCCCTTAAAAAATTATAGTCTGTTATGATCAAAATCAAAGTATCTTAGGTTATGACTTGTCATAACATTTCTACTTGAAAAGTTAATACTTTCTAGTCTAGTGACATTTTTGGTTCAGGTAGAGGTCACTGGACAATTATAGGTCATTTCGATGACTTTTGGAAATTAGTTTTTTAGGACTGTTTTATGCCCAATTTTAACTCAATTTTCACAGTTCTATTAAATATTTTTCTAAGCACAAGGCCAACTGTAACTGGGCCAAATCCATGGCCAAAATATAGGCACAAATGCCAATTAATTTTAGGCCAAGTCTATAGCCACAATTTAGGCATCAATCCACTAAAACTAGGCCAAATCCAGAGCTAAAATATGATTCAATTATAGCCTCTCAAACGCATAATTAAGGTTCAACTTACTAGCTCATTTGATGCCATTTTTAATTCATTATTTCAAGCTTTACTTACATGTTTTTTAACTCAAGTTTTTCTTAGCCATTTCAAGGCATATCTCTAAGGTATATATTATGATATCATAAGGTCATATAATTAATTTAATCCTTTAGTCATTTCATGCCCATTTTAATACCTAGTAGCACACTAAATCACCACATAACAACTTAAGATTTCATGCCAACAAGCCATAAACAACTCTTGGGTACCTATGAGAAATTTAACTAAATTTCCATTCTTGTTCTCCAAATCACCATATTCAATCATATCAACATGCCATGAACTTAAAGATACTCATTAACAATCCAATTCCAAGCCAACATGGCTAAATTACAAAGTAGCATTTTTAAAACACAAGCATACAAGCATACGGGTACAACCAAAAATGCATTATTCATAGTGAATTCTCTTCTCAATTCTCATGGTCCTCATCCTAGCATGCCAAATACATACTAAAATTCCATCATAGGTAACAAATCACCCATCCAAGCAATCATATATAACAATTTTAGCAAGCATCTTAAGGCCAATTTTTAAAACACTATAAATAACACATTCCAATCCACTAAATACTCAAGGGAATCAACTTAACCAAGGAAGAATTTAACCTTAACCACATCATTCCAGCCCTTCTAAGTCCATTTTCACTAGCCTAGACACCCAAATACATGAAGAAAAGGTAGAAAGTTCACTTACATAACACTTTGCAGGTGCCATCCTCACCATGATCAAGCTGCTAGCCCCATTTCTAGCAAGCCATGGTAACTTTGTTCCTCCTCTATGACCTCTAAGATAGCCTCTAATGGCCACCAATCCCTTATACACACCACCAAATAGATGTTATATATGATTTAGCATAAAAAAATCACCTAAAAAGCCTAAGAAATGAGGGAGATACAACCATAAACACATCTTAGTGTCATGGTTCAGGACTGTTCTAAACCAGTCACTTTGTTTAAATTTTATCTCTTAAACCACAGGTCATTTTGTTCTAATTCTTTTTCCTCAAGATTCCTAACATCCTAAAGAATTTTTAGCCACTAGAATAACTTCATTTGGCCATTAAAGAAGAATGTTATGGCTTGAATACAGAGGAGGTGGCGTTAGGAAAATTGGGCAGAAAGGGGAAATGAGCAAAAATGATTTTAATCCTTTAACAAGTGGAAATCCACTTGTCATGGCTTCCTTGCCACTTGGCAAGGTTACTCAGCCACTTGGCATTGTTGTGGGCCCATTTTAACACCTCAAAATTGTCCCAAAAATTCTCGAACCATCCACATTTTTTAGCAAATTTAAAAAATTCATAGAAATTTACTTGGACCTCTAAAAATTACGCCATTTATTTTAAAATTCCTATTTTAATCCCCTCTACCTACTCATAAATTTTCGTGGCCAAATTCCATTGATAAGGCAATTTTCAAACTTCCTCGATTTGTATACCAACCTTAAAAATTATGAGATTTTACAAATGACCTTTGATTCCAAAAATTCTTTCACTATTGGACTCAGTGTAATTTTCTAGCTTTAGGGTCTAATATTTTCAAGTTCGTCCGGGCATATCCTGAAAAATTTTTTATCGCCTCGATGGGTAGCCCTTAGCTTGAAATGAATTGTTGGCTCAACTAAATTTTTAAATGTTGCCCATTTCATCAAATTAAAGGCCCCTCAAAGTTTTATGACTTGTGCCACTACCTCGGTCCATGTGTAAGTGACCTAGCACCCCAAGTGCACTCCTCAGACCTTATGGCACTATTCTTGGAGCCTCAAAATGTAAGCATTACATTTCTTTCCCTCTTAATAAAATTTCATCCTTAAAATTACCTGAAGCAAATAAAGGAGAATGTTGAGCTCCCACTTGCTCATTTAGCCCTTAGGTAACTTACATTATACTTTTATACCTCTATAGCACTATAACAGTGGTATGGACTCATCTCTACAATTACCTCATTTCATGAGCAATACTCTACACTATTTCTGAGGCATAACTTATATCTAACTATATCTCAATAGCTGTCATCAGGGTTTTGTATAATTGATCCAATCTATGCCCCCTAGGCATAAAACATAAAAAACACTGTGTGTTGCTATAGCTTAGGTGGTAATACAAGCTTGTATGCTAGAGGTCTTGACCTTATCAGTACCATCGTAGGGTTCAATAACTTACGACTCAATTACCTTTTTCCTGGACCTTTGCACCTATTTCTTTAGAAAACTCTAGAATACTTTATCTCTACTAAATATTCAGTAATCTCTTGCTTCAAGTTAGCATAAAATTCTAGTCTAATCATACTGCTTTTAGCCTTTTTCTGATTCATTTCACTTTTCTTTAGCCTCATTAATCAAGTTTACTTTGAAGTTTTTTTTGTCTCAAATCTCACCTCAACATGAAATGTCTTGCATTGTCTATCATACAATGCCTTATAGGGGTCCATTTCCTAACTAAACTGACCACTACTAGCATATGCAATCCCCGCCAAGAATATAAGCATATACATGTATCAGAAACCTATAAGCTTACTAATACTGTCTCACAACATGTGATTAGATATCTGTATTACCCTCTCTAGCTATCCATTAAACTAAGGATGATAAACTAGTTGATGAGCTAGTTTGGTGCCTACAGCTGCTTTTAGCTTTTGCCAACATCTGCTAGTAAAATGAAATCTCTATCCACATGATAGTCACTAGCACAACATGAAATCTGATGGCTCATCACCATATAGTGTAGCCACTCTATTTAAAACTAACCCATCTTAACTGGCTAATTTGAACTATCATGACTATTTGTCAACTATTATTCATGCACCACTGCATTTATGTTTACTCAATAATGAACTCATTCCAAAACTCAAAGTTTGCTTCTCTCATTATCACTCTAGTGTAACTGTAGGATATAGAAATTTAGAAGGATTCTGATGCCCAGCCTCTACTTCTGGCATATCAAATATTGGGTATTATACCTTACCACATTTCTTTCCATATTAGACCATCAAGAAATAATAATTCCCAAACCTAGAATTTTCCTTCTAGAATACTTGGAATGAGGAGACTCATATATTTTCTTAAACCTCTATAACCTAGATCCTCTGTACAAATGTACACGATCTATTCTAATGAGTCTACTACTCACTTACTATCACTGAGACCCTATGGTCTTCCCCTCTTTAGCTTTGCTAATTATTTGACTTCACTTGCAAGTCAGCCACTACTACCTTTTTGAAATAACTAGTAACCTGACATTCATAATCTCTCTGATCACCATAATTTTCCTATACTTAGCTTTTACTATTACAGTAGCTTTCACTGGTAGGTAATCAATTAAGAAATCAAAATCCTGAATTAACTCTACCCAACTTCTCTATCTCAAGTCCCTTTTTCTGAGTAAAGAAATATTTTAAACTCCAATAATCTGTACTTATATAGTATTCCTTTTTATATTGATAATGCCATCATCTGTTTTAACCCAACTATAATGATAACTAACACCAAATCAATGGTAAGATAATCCTTCTCTCATGGCTTGAATTGTCTGAAGGTATAGGCCTCCACCTTATCATCTCACATTAACATCTAACAAGCCACTTAGTAAAGCACCCTACACATAACAAGTTTCTTACCCTGTTCAAGTTGAATCAGGATAGGAACCTCTATTTTAACTTAGCAAAATTGTCTTGACATTTATTACCCCATACAATCCTTACCTTTTTTATTGATTAGTCTAATCATAGGAGTAATAATGAACGAAAGTCCTTTTACCAGTCCTATATAACATCAATTAAGCTAATTTTTTTTATCTCAGTTATATTGCTAAAGGGTTTCAATTCCAACACTGCCTTGCCTTTACTAGGGCTAATTCTGACTTTCTCCATTGAAATTAGGTGGTCTAAAGAAAAACTTCAGCTGCCCAATTCACAATTATTGAATTTGGCACACAACCATCTTTCTTTTAGGGTCTGTATTATAACCCTCAGATGTTGTTCATACTCTTTCTAGTTCCTAGAACACATTAAAAGATCATCTAGGAACACTATTACCACTAGTTTGCATAAAATTGAAAGCTTTGCCCATTGCACTTCATGAACTGCTAAGTCATTAGTGAGCCTCGATGTCATTTCCAAAGACTCACAATGTCCTTGCTGGGTCCTAGAAGCAATCTTAGTAATATCAATTTCTCTAAATCCTCAGCTGATAGTATCTAGATCTCATATCAACTTTAAAAGAAATAAGACCAGCCTCTCTCAATGATTAAGAAGATTGTCCACCAAAATAGGGAATATTGACCCTACACAATCACATTGTTCAATCACTTTTAAGTCAATGCACAACTTGAGTGACCTATCTTTCTTTCTCATAGACAGCTTAAACACTAATTGAAGAAATGTATTGGGTCTAATAAAACTCTTATCACATTGTTCTTGTAGCTATACTTTCAGTATTTCCATTTCCATAGATGCTATCTTTTAAAGGACAATGAACACTGGAGCAATAATAGGATACCTCTACTTCAAAATCCAATTTTCTCCAAGATAATAACCCTATAGCTCAATAAGAAGATATTAAAGAACCAAGCTTTAACTAATAGGTATGCTAAATTAGATTTAAGTTAATTTGATCAATACCTTAGGTCAAACATATCTCTTTCCTCCTTAAGGAGTTATTATATGTTGATAACAAAGATAAAATTGTCCAAGAGATTTCTCTCATCATTCACTGTCTCTAATAATCTTCGAATGGTCTAGAGGGTTAACTTCCTCTAGTTACCCTCAATTATAGAGTAATACTTAATAAACCAATCCATCTTAGAAGTACCTCAATATATTGAAATACAACTTAGTCAGACCATGACAATCTATGCCTCTAAACTACTAGAGGTATCTATTATACACCACTGTTCATAATCACACACTACCCCTTAGGGCTATTAACTCCAATGTCTACCCCATTGGTTCAGGCCCTAGCTATCTATCCTATACTGGTGCAATACATACACATAAGGGCATTAAATTAGGGTTTATTAAAGCCAAGACTGAAACATTAAATAACAACATGCCAATCACACCATCTAGGACTACAACCACTTTTCAGTCTCACTATACATTACCTGGCTGAAGCACAAGCCTTAATTCTAGCACCCTAGCTCACACTGGACTATTCTCCTTTAGTCTATTTTTGACCCTTACTTTACGGTGTAACATCAGATATCTATGCTTAAACAGTCTTTATCTGTCCCTGAGGACATTTTCACTATGGTGCCTTTTCTACCAACAACCACACATTGGAAGTCTACTCCTGATACCCTCTTTGGTTCTAGGATCTAGACTGAAACTATGCTTGTACTGACTCTATTTCATTGTCTTACCAACTGGTACTACACTGGCTACCCCATAGTGCTCTACCTCTTTCTTTAAAAGGGGTCTCTTTTTATTGGTACCATTTCTGTCTGTCACCTATAACTAGCACTGACACTACTAACTCCCCCTTTCTAAGGTTTAGCTATTTGTATCCTTGATTCTTCATTTAGTCCTATAAAAAAATCTCTCATATTTTGTATATGTGTCATTCAAATTAATTTTCTCAACATACTTTAGAAATTTGGTAAGATCCTTTCATGTACTATTTTTTACTTTACCAAGATAAGGTTTCTCCTGCCTGTTATCAGTCAGTCACTCTTGACTCTGGCTACTAAGCAACATAACTAGGCTTAGCTACTGATATAGGTCCTGCTCTCTATATACTATGGTCATCAAACCAATTGGTTCTATAGCCCCTCCTTTGGGCAACTAGACTAGTCACTTATGTACTATAGAAGACTTTCATTTCTTAGCCTCAAACAACACAATAGTTTAGAGGAATTAAAACTTAACCCTTTAAGATTCGTGTACTCTACCAAGGAACATTGAACCTTTGCTTTAATATCACCAAATGTGACAACCCATATTGGATTCCCAAAGAAACCCAATAAGCGGTACACTTCCTGCCAGGTCACCCATCTTAAAATTTCTCCAAAGATCATTCATTTAACTTTCACTAATTTCACTCTAGATCATCTTATCAAACTCCAAAACCTATTTGATTAGTTCTTATAATCCATTTGGGTTAGGATTAATATGATCCAGTCATTACAGAGGAAAAATTGATCATAATCAGGTATTACCTAAAAAATCTAGCAGCATAATGGCTACCCGGGTCCTAACCCAAAATTTTATCAAGTATGTTTAAACACTTCTATAAGCAATTCATCACACTTGGACCCATCTGGTCCCCCATATTCAGCGTAACATTAGCTTATGCATATATCAGAACTCAGGCCTTAGGCCACAAATAAGGTATGCAAACATAGAGCCTCAGGTTAATATCAATAGCACATATCACACATAATCACACATTCACCAAAGGACATATAAAGAAATACTTAATTTACATCAGCAAGGTATAATCACTTAATTACATTTCAATTCCATAGCTTATATACATTTCCTAGCCAATCCCCACCTAAGTACATGGATATAATAACTGTGCAAAATTTCATTTGAAGCCTTCACCTATATCCTCTGAACTGCTCTTGTCATGCTTTACAAGGTAGGTCCTGCTGTAGTGTACTTACACACCAAAATTGATACACTGAGTCTACTAGATACTCAGTGATGAACTTAAAGCAATCTAAACATGGTATTTATATTAGTAAATTACTTGTACAATTTAAGACTAATTTTACTAGATTATATGACTTAATTATTTACTAGAGTGCCAATTTACTATAATACCCCTAGGGCATTTATCTGATTTGAAATTAACATTTTTGACTTAAATAAATTACTTAGAATAAATGTGTTTATTTTTAACATGCATAACTTGCCAGAATCACTTTAAGTGTATTGTAGGTGAAAAATTACTAAAATACCCTTTGACTGTATTCTTATAATTTTATGAGAAAAAGTCTTTCAAATAAGCTTAAACTTCATCTCTAATGTTTATTCTACTTATTACATAATTTACTTCACTGTAACTGATCTAACACATCTGTGCAAACTGTTCAAAATACCCTTTAGCTTGCCTTTTTCTAGAAACTGAGAAACTGCTATTCCATTAGGCTTAATTTTTTATACTTATGATTAGTCTGATTATTTACTTAGTTTAATTCTCTGGCTCGACCAGAAAGACAACACTTTAAGACACTAGATCTAGAGGGATAATAAACTAGTGTAGTGGTCCCCATTTTAGACTTATGCCATTGCATCAGCATGTGTGCCATAATAGAGATCAGTCGTATCCTCTCTAGACACAATAAAAATAATTGAGTGGCATGATGGAGATCAGCCCATAGGCCTCTCTAACCACAAATGAGTAACTCTATGACATAATAGAGATCAACTCATAGGCCTCCCCAGTCACAAATGATTATTAAGAATTGGGTGACATAATAGAGATCAGTCTATAGACCTCTCCAGCCACCAATAAAAACCATCAAGAATTGGGTGACATAATAGAGATCAGTTTGTAGACCTCTCCAGCCACCAACTAGTAGTTGCAAAATCCTAAGTTAACCGATCAACCCATCCTGTGGGTGTCTAACCAATGGGCCAAGTAGCTTAATTTAACTTTGTTTATTAGCTAAAATTATTCTTATAATATTTAAGTCTCAAAAATAGAGAGTGAAAAATTTTATCGGGTACTTTAAAAATTTATTCAGACTAGTATGGTCACTTTTTGGCTCTACTGGGTAAAATTCCCTTAGAAAATTTTAGCCTGTTATAATCAAAATCAAAGTATCTTTGGTTATGACTTATCATAACATTTCCACTTGAAAGTCAATAGTTTCTGGTCTAGTGTAATTTTTGGTTCAAGTAGAGGTCACTGGGCAGTTGTAAGTCATTTCAACCACTTTTAGAAATCAATTTTTTAGGACTATTTTAAGTCCAATTTTAACTCAGTTTTCACTATTCTATTAAATATTTTTCTAGGCATAAGGCCAACTCTAATTGGGCCAAATCCATGGCAAAAATATAGGCACAAATGCCAATTAAAGCTGGGCCAAGTCTAAGGCCAAAATCTAGGCATCAAGCCACTGAAACTGGGCTAAATCTATGGCCAAAATATGATTCAATTATAGCCTCTCAAAGGCAAAATTAAGGTTCAACTTACTAGCTTATTTGATGCCATTTTTAATTCATTATTTGAAGCTTTACTTACATGTTTTTATCTCAAGTTTTTCTTAGCCATTTCAAGTCACATCTCTAAGGTATATATTATGATATCATAAAGTCATATAATTAATTTAATCCCTTCATCATTTCATACCCATTTTAATACCTTAGTAGCACACTAAATCACCACTGTAACAACTTAAGTTTTCATGCCAATAAGCCATGAACAACTCTCGGGTACCTATGAGAAATTTAACTAAATTTGCATTCTTTTTCTCAAAATCACCATATTTAATCATGTCAAGATGCCATGAACTCAAAGATACTCATTAACAACCCAATTCCAAGCTAACATGTC
>CANXYI011606299.1:0-10015 GCA_948208565.1 Hura crepitans
TTAATGAACTTGGAGTGGTTCTAAGCATTGTTAATCCAATACCTTTGTATTGTGACAATAATGGGGCTATTGCACAAGCTCAAGAACCACAATCTTATTAATGATCTAAACATGTACTTTAGTGCTACCATCTAATCAGAGAGATCATCAATGGATAGAATGTGAAAATTGAAAAGGTCCTTACAAATCAAAACATAACTGATCCTCTCACAAAGGTACTATCATAAGGGAAGTTTGATCAACATGTAAATGCAATAGGCATTAGGTACATGGGTGATTGGCTCTAGTGCAAGTGGGAGATTGTTAGATGTATACCCTTGAGCTTATGTAAAAGGCATTTCTCTTTGTATCATGGTACTTTTATATATTACTTATAATTGTTTGCAGTGTCTTAAACCATGTTGTAAAGTCTATGGTATAAAATCACAGTGTAGAGGAAATCATAAAGTGTTCATGATATGAGATTCTTGTTGCATGCAAATGTGATATACCAAAATATCCCTGATCATAGTATTAACAAGATGGGATATTGTTAATGTGGATAAATCAACATATGTTATACTTTTTTATTAGATTAAGCAAGAGTTCTCATGAGCTCTAAGCATAGAGATGCTTGGAGTTAACATGTGGATGCTTACTTAGGAAGTAAGTACATTAGAGACCCACCATGAGATCTTTATATGGATATTTAATCTATATCAATGAAAGTATCTCATCATATCAATGGTGTAAGTATCCTTAAATTTGAGAACACTAGCTATCTTAAATATGGAGTGATATACTTTGACTCTAAAGCTTTTACATCGATTAAGAAGTATGCATATCTAGGTGCTTGGTTATGGCATGACATATTTGAAGATAGGGTAGTAATCAATAAAGGATTAACCACCTTAAATTATAGTGGGGAGTTTATCTCGCAATTCTGATCACTAATCTTTATTTAGGAATCTTTAGCTAAAATATGATACCATGTGTGAATGGGATTCACAAAGGGCATTTTTGGAATAAAGGTGAAATTATCATAACAATATGTCCAAGGCTTACTTAGACATACTTAGTTAAGCTATAAGTTGACACAAGCCCATACTTAAAACTAGATGAGGTAAAAGATGGTAAAGGAGTTTATTGCACCATAATTGTATATAGAAGGATTAAGTGAAACCACTTGACCTTCTAGCACTTGAGTAGTCATGATGCATGGCTAGATAGCTCTCTTGACTTGTATACAAGTGATATATCAACTAGTGAATTGATATTGATTTAATAAGATTGAATGTTCTAATGATATGGGATGTCATTAGAAGATGAACGAAGAAGAATAAATAAGCAAATTGGCTTAGAGGCCCACTTGTTGATGTGTAGTCCAAAAATCAAGGTTTTTGGACTTGGGCCTTATTGAGTAATAATTTTAATTGTTCTTACATCTAATTTTTTTATGGGTTTTTAAAATGTTTAAAAGCCATTAAATAAGAGTGATTATTAGTTTTGCCCTAGAAGTGGGTAAATAGTAAAAGGGAAACCTAGCTACTTAACCATTACAAAAATTAGCTAAGACTCAAAACTTCGAGCAAGGAGTGCTATTTAGACCTCGTTAGCCAAAGCTAGCTTCTAGTGCACTTGTTTCTACTATAAGAAGTGCACTAGATGTCTATGAAACTTATGGAAAGAAACATGAAAGAATTTACTAGAAAATAATTCCTTATGCATGCCTTAGTTATGGCTTAAAAATCATTATTAGAGATATTGTTCATTAATAATAAAATATTCTACACAATTTCAAACCTCATCACTAGCACCTATCAGGGGCTAAAAAGAGAACAAGGGGGATAAAGCTAGAGTGAGTTAAAATCTTAAATTAGAAGTAAGTTAAAGGATAAAAGCTCAGGCTCCAGCATACCAGTATGCTATTGAAGCTCGAGCAGAGACAAACTACCTAAATGTGATAGGTGGTACATTTTATTTTCTTCATTTAACTATTTTGGCATTAATTGATCCATAGTCCACACATTCCCATGTTTACACCACACTAGCATGGGTAGAGGGTTGTAGTCAAAACCTCTTGACATAGATATCATGGTTAATAATCCTATAAGGCAACATATGGTAGTTAATGGTATATATAAGAATTGCCTCTCAACTATCTAAGTACAAATCTTCCTTGCTGGTCTTATTGAGTTACCCTTCAACAAGTTTGATATTATATTAGTTATGGATTGGCTACCTAAACACCATGCTATGGTAGATTGTAGACTGAATAGAATTACACTTTAGATAGTAGATTAGGATTGAAATTGTAGTAGTTTGTGAGAGAGCAGATTTTCCTATCCAATGTTTTCTCTGCAGTGATGACTAGATAAATGATATGAAAAGGTTATCAAGTGTACTTAGTGCATATGGTTGATACCAAAAAGGTGGGAACTGATGTTAACTAAATACTAGTGGTAGCATGATTTCCATATAGTTTTCTAAATAAGCTACTAGGGTTACAACCAAAGCATGCACTTGAGTTTGCCATTGAGGTATGCTCAAGCATAGCACCAATATTAATAACCCCTTATAGAATAACACCTATAGAGTTAAATAAATTAAAGGTACAATTACAAGAGCTATTGGATAAAGGGTTTATTGGACCAAGTATCTCACTATATGGACACCTATCTTATTTGTGAAAAAGAAATATGCCTCTTTATGACTATATATAGATTATAGGAAGTTAAATAAAGTGATAATCAAGAACAAATAACAAATACTTGGATCGATAATTTATTTTACCAATTAATGCGAGCTAGTGTTTTCTCAAAAATTGATCAGAGATTTAGGTATCACCAACTCATGATAAAGAAATCTGATGTGCCAAAAATAGCCTTCCGCATAAGATACAGACATTATGAGTTCTTGGTAATGCCTTTTAGGATTTCTTATACCCCAGTAGCTTTCATAGACATAATGAATAAGATATTCAAGCCATAGTTGGATTAGTTTATAGTGGTGTTCATTGATGACATCTTAGTGTACTTTAAGACTAGAGAAAAACACGAACAATACCTTATATTGGTATTATAGACCTTAAGAGAAAAGAAGCTTTATGCTAAATTGAGCTAGTATGAGTTTTGGCTTAATGAATTAGCTTTCTTAGGGCATCAAAGTGGACACAAGTAAAATCAAAGCTATACTAAAATGGAAATCTACAAGGAATGTGATGAAATTTAGGAATTTCTTAGGATTAACCAATTACTATAAGCAGTTTGTCAAAAAAGTTTTCAATGATTGCTGCTTCCATAACAATCATATTAAGGAATGATGTTAAATTTGTGTGGGATCATAAATATAAAGAATGTTTTGACAAATTGAAAACCATATTGACAGAATCTTGTATTTTTATAGAATCAGATTTAGAGAAATACTTTGTCATTTACCATGATGCTTCTCATAATAGACTCAGGTGTATATTTATGCAAAAAGGCAAAGTGGTGGCTTATGCATCTAGGTAGTTAAAGCCACATGAACAAAACTATTCAACTTATGATCTAAAATTGGCCATTAATGTTTTTGCCTTGAAAATATTTAGACTTTTATCTTTATGGTGAGAGATGATATGTGTACATAGACCATAAAAGTTTAAAATACCTCTATACATAGAAGGAATTGGATTGAGGCAATGAAGGTGGATGGAATTGACAAAGTATTATGATTTTTTGATCAATCATCATCTAGGTAAAGCCAATGTGGTTGCTGACACATTGAGCCAACAAATTTTATGTGCCATAAAAGTGATAAATGTAAAGTTAAAGTACATGGAGGATTGAGCCCTATTAGTATAATTACAAGTAAATACTAGCTTGATTCTACTAGTGAAGGATGTTTAGAATGATGATAGTTAACTCATTCATATAAAAGATTTGATTAAAGAGAGGAATGCCTGCTGAACATAAGTTTAAGGCATATAGATGTTTATATTATCATGATTAATTATGTGTGCTGGATGTAGAAGACATTAAAAAAATAGATCTTGTAGGAGCCTCATAATTCTCCATACATAATACACCTCAGGAGCACAAAGATGTACCTTGACTTGAAACTTTATTATTCATGGTTAGGAATGAAATGAAATGTAGCTGAGTAAATAACCAAATGTATACCCTATCAACAAGAGAAAGTTGAACAAAAAATTCATTCTAGACTACTTCATGCCATTTTAATACCAAAGTGGAAATAGGAGAAAGTCATGATGGACTTCGTAGTTAAGCTAACTATGAAAAGAATAAATATTATGCAGTGTGGGAAATTATTCATAGGTTGACACAGATAACACATTTTATCTTTGTAAAAATGAATTACTCTTTGGAAAAGCTTGCATAATTATACATTGGTGAGATTGTGAGGCTATACAGAGTACCAGCTTTTATCATATCATATTAAGACTTGAGGTTAACAACAAGATTTTAGAAGAAACTATATAATGCCTTGGGTACTTCGCTTGTATTTAGTATAGCATTCCATATGCAAATAAATGGCAAATCTAAGTGAGTTATTCAGGTGTTAAAGGACTTGTTAAGGAGTTAGGCCATTTTGTTCAAATGCAATTGGGACTGATACCTATCTTTTAGATAAATTTGCATATAATAATAGCCACTGAGCAAATTTGGGAATGGCACCATATAAAGCTTTATATAGGGGAAAGTTTAGAACACCATTGTGTTAGAGTGAATTGAGTGAGAATAAATTAATGGGACTAGACTTAATTAATGATGTAAAAAAAAGTTAAAATCATCAGAAATAGATTGAAAGTAGTAACATATAGGCAAAAATAATATGTAGACTTAAAGAGAAAGTAGATTGCAGATGGGTGGGAGATAAGGTTTACTTAAGGTATCACCTTTGAAAAAGATACTTCAGTTTAGGAAGGCAATCTGATTCCAAGATTCATTACTCCATATGAAATAACTAAAGGTGTAGGACCAAAGGCTTATCGATTAGCATTACCTCTTGAATTGTAACAAATTCATAATATCTTTCATGGTCTCAATGTTAAAAAATGTAGATCAAATCAATTACATGTCTTATCAATAGAGGCGATAGCGATATAACTAGATCTTTCATATAAGGAGCAACCAATCAAGATTTTTGCACGTGAGGTTAAAGAATTATGTAATAAAGTAATGCCATCAATGAAAGCACTTTGGAAACATCACAACTCATAAGTGGCAACCTAGGAAAATGAACAACAAATAAGGGAATACTATCCACATCTATTTGAACTAGGAAATTTTGAGAATGAAATTTTTTAAAAGGGGAAGAAAAATGTAATACCCGATAATCCCAATTTTACGAATAGTACTTCCTAGGATATGAATAGTGTTTCCTGAGAACTCAGTCACACTATGATGATTAACAGGAAGTATTAATCATAAAACAATATCAAGTGAAAGGTGGAATAAAAATAAAATCATTAAAGTGATTAAAGATGCAGCTAAAATTTTTATAGCAGTGTCTTATGAATAGTGACTTAGTTTAAGTTGAACAATAAAATATTTGGATTGCTCTCAAAGTGACCTAGAAATAGCATAACATGAAGATTAAAAACTCTAAATAAGCCAATGGTACTAAAATTGGAATTTTTAGGCATTAACAATTAATTTATCTAAATTAAATGAAAATATGATTGATTAATTAAAAAAGTTTCCATTGTTTTTTATGTACAAGATTTTGAGAGCTACTAAATTAGGAATTTTTTGAATTTATGATGAATAAGGAGGAGTTTTTAGAAGCCTTAAAGTTTAAAGTAGAAATTTTAAAACTTTTAAACTAAAGAGAATAAATCCTAATCATTGAATCCCTATGTGGTGAAATCATGACCACTGAAAGACTTATTACAAAAGGTGATTTCAAGTTAGATTACTAAATGAGGTAAAAGAAATCTTCTTCTTCTCCTCACACTAAATCTAACGCTACCTATCCCTCCATTTTTTCTCTATTTTCTTGAATTCTTCTTTATTTTTCACAACCCAGCTTCAATTTTGTAATGCTCAAAAACTCCAATCCCATGAATAGTATTTCCCAACACATGAATAGTATTTTCTAAGTGACCTAGTCACAATGAGGTGGCCAAAGGGAAGTACTAATCATAAAATCAAGATGGGCAAAATAATAGTGAAAATGAAGTTATTAGCACTTACCGTAGAACCAATAAAATTTTTCACATTAATATCTAGTGAATAGTTTCCTCAACTTTCATCGAGTTGCAAAATGGTCGTGATGTGCCTGAATTGGCGTGAAATTGGGAAGACTTGAAGGTAAAAAATTCCAAATAGTTCAATGGTGTTGAAATCAAAATTTCTAACATAAATTAGTATTTTATTTGAATTTCTTAAAAATGTGAGTGAATAGTTAACCAAGTTTCCTTATGCTTTTGGACCTTAGATTTTAGGGGTCACTAAATTGAGAATTTTTATTATTTTTGGCATTGAAAGAAATAAATTTTGAGTCCTTCAACATTAAAATCACATTTTTAGAGTTTAAAACATAAATAGAAATAATTTGGACCATCAGATCGCCACATAGTGTGATTATGGCCATCAGTGTTCTTAATATAAATAGAGGTGTGTGCGCGCCACATGTTTAAGTGATCAAGGCTTGAGTGGTGCATTTTAGAATGATATAGAGCCCATTGTAAGTGAATTTAATGAATGATGTGTTGTAGGTTACTTATTTGCATAATTGAAGTGTGTGTGCATGCATATGGAATTTGTGTGATGTGTGTAATAATGTATGGTAATTGTGTGAATAATATAAGAAGATACACATGAAAATGTATGTATGAAGAAAATAAGGAAAAATGGTGTGTATGTGTGTGTGAGTGAAATAGTAGAATATAATGATAATGGTGTGTGCAGGAATGGTTGAGCATACATGATGTGCACTTATTGTTAGGTTTTGAGCATGAGTAGAATAACAAACTGATGATAAAAATGGTGCATGTATGTTGCAATGAAATTGTTGAATGAGATACATTGAAGTTACATGTGTGTAAATAGGGTAAAAGACGGCTAATGCATGAATGATCAAAAATGAATATAATAACTATGATAGAAATGAAGAATGGTTGAAAAATGGATTACATAAACATGTTAATGAAGAATGTGCATGATAAGCTATGAGAATGATGTTATGTAATGTAAATGAAAATGATTATAAATAGAATTGCCAAAAGAAGTTTTAAATAAAGAACCTTTGTAATGTTAAGGTTATGGCTAAATAAAAGTGCATATATGTAACGTTGTGTGGCATAAAACGAGTTGTAATACATGGATTGAAAATGTGAAAAATAACTAAGCTTAAGTAAATAATGAATGATAAATGGAATTGGCCAATATTAACTAGACCACCTGCTAGATAGCTTAATTGGTCAACTAGGGAGTTAGGAGCTGCTAGTGGATTTGGTTTATAAGAATCATTGCATGTTGTATGGTAGGTGCAACAATCAATTTGACACCCCTCACTTGACCCTATTGCCAAATCTATATGAGAGTTGGCATATTGTGACACATCCTACCCGAGCCATTACTAGTTCTAATAAAAGATGACATGTTAACCAATTTTTCTATCTTTTATATATTTCCCTATTATATGCTTATATAATAAGCATCGAGAGCTCATGTGTAGCTTTGCAGTTAAGGTTATGCTAACACATGGTTAAGATTCTATCATGGTTGACAAAAATTCGGTAGCATAATAGTTGCCCAATGATATATCTCAAAATAAACCTATAGAAATAACACTTCTATAATGATTGCAAACTCAAGTTTAGTCATTTGGTTATTCTAACCCTCATCATCACTAGTCAACACATACATCATCAATTAAGTCTTAAACACAATCATTATCTCAATGAAAATATCATCAAATATCAAACATACATCACATGATAATAATATACTACCAATATTATCTGTTTAGCTTACATGAACAAAGTGTCTAAAAAAGTTATATATGTACATCACTATACCGGACCTATACCCTATACTTATAAATATGAGTGCCACCATTAGTGATACATCCTATATAGAAAATAAAATAGGTTATACCAAGCTAAAGCCTTTCCATGTTTCACTGCACTACTGCTTGAGGCTTTATATAGGGCTAGATCTATCCACTACCTACACATATAGAAAACATGATATGCTAAGAAATATCCTTAGTGGTGTATTTGATAAAACATGCATACGTCATGTCATGGATTCCTGTTATTAATATATTTAAATTGGTTTATGTCTTTATCCTTTATATTACTCCTTACTAATATTTCTCAGTTAATTCAGCCTAGTTATAATTTCATTACTAATTACATACATCAAGTTTAATCCTTTTTTATATGCCTATTTACCCTTATTAACTTAGGTATCCTTTAATCTTAATAAGTTATCATGTTAATGTTAGGTCTAGAACCATTTATTTAGTTGTAGTCTATAACTATTGTTCAAATTTTAAGTTCTCATGTTACTTTCTTACCATTCATGTTTCAACCAATATTTGGGAGATATATATCCGAATATTAGATAATAGATACAGTTGTGAAGTGGTCTATATTTTAGACCTCTGTGCTACTGAACTAAATAGGAATCAATTATACCAATTAATCAAATATGAGAAGCTCTAATACAAATTATAAATACTGATTTGAAAGTCTTACACTTAACCATATTGGTCTTAATCCTAGCCATGTAGGCCTCAAGTCCTGACCATAGGGGTCTCTTAACCACAAGGTCTCAATCCTGACCACATAGGTCTCCTAACCATAAGGATTTCCTGACCTTAAAGTTCACAATCTTGGCTATAAAGGTCTTACTATTGTGTTAGGTAATGGGTCCATGGTACTAGTAGTTGCTATTCCCCAATTAACCAGTTAACCTATCCTAGTACTATCAAGCATATATAGGTCACCTCTTATTCCATTCTCAAAATTGATACTCACATTGTTTATAGTCACAATCTCATGAATGTTATATCATATATGTTTAATTTTAAATATTACAAGGCATATTCATCATTTCCATTTGTCAATGTCGTATCATTTATACAATTTTATTATGAGTCCATTACATGTACTGTGACCTCTAACTGGTGTTGTACTTTACAATATTCCTTCACCAATTACATGCCAATTGTTTTTATCACTTTGTGCCACATATTATTGTCCATAACACACTTATACATACATCTTAGACATTATACATGTTCACACATATACATAGATTTTGTGCACCACATTCATATAATTACATGCAACCACTAATGCACACTCTCATTACGAGTCACTTCCAATAGTTTTGGTTAGTTACATTTCTATTTCTCCATATTATGTGACAATTCCATTTATGTCCCAAAAGTTCCATATTATAGTCACTAATTTCAATTCTTCATAATTTGTTCTTCTTTCATTTCGTTGCATTGTTAAACCCTAAATTACCATAGTGACATATTTAGGGTTACACTAACCCCTAAATCTATATAAACCCTTAATGTACACTATTTATGGAAATGATGCAGTTGAAGGGAATAAGCACATATTTTATCGAATACACTTACAAAGAAGATCTATGTCATCCTAAGATCAATCCCACTACCTTTCTTTACATCAATTCTTATGCCTTGGGTTAGTTCTTAAATTCTATAAAGCATAATTAATTAAAAAATTTCATAGAAAAAATATAAACACATGCAATTTCAAAGCCAAAATCATATCTATGATCTAAAGCATGTTTAGTTACCTAAAAAATGTTAAGGTTCTGAATCAGGCTTCAATTTAGTTTAAGGGTTCAAAATCGTAAACCATCAAAGCTCTAATTTAACCTCAAAGTCACATTTTTCTTATGAAACTAAAGGTAGAATTGGGTTCTATGCATTGAGAAGATTGATTGCCCTATAATATTTGCACATTTTTATGGTGTTACAAGGGCACAATAAGGAAGAAAAGGAAGAGAGAAAATGATAGACTATTTTGGTTTTGAAGGTTTAA
>CANXYI011606306.1:0-10735 GCA_948208565.1 Hura crepitans
ATAGCCGAATGACCTATGGCATGTAGTTATGGGTAAGTTGCCTATTATGTAGGTTATGAATAATGCATGACCATATGGATGAGAATGATCATGTGAACATGTAATGACATGGGTAATATAATAGGAACCTATTTAAATATATTTATAAACTATTGGCATGAGAAAGTGATATGAATATAAAGATGAAAAGGCTTATGGTTACCTCAGTTAGTCATTTGTTGGCCAAATAAATTGAAAAGCTATTAAATCTATTTAAAAAATGGTGAAATGAAAGATAAAATGACTATATGGATAGTATATGGTAGTTATAAAATGCCATAATCCACAATAAGCTTATGTTATAGCCGAATGACCCAATATGGGAATTGATGGGTGCTTAAGGCATTCATTAAGTACTTATGACATAATAATATGGATATAAGGCAAGAATAGCCTAGAGTGATTAAAAGAGTAAAATACTTATGATAATGTTTATTATGTATAAAAGATGGATATGTTGATGTGTTAATCAATGTACTCATGTTGCATGAAAGGCAATATAATGGGATTAATATAAAAGGTAAAGAATATTAATTTTCCTCCAAGGTCATATGTTGAACAAATTAAAGATAAAATTTACTTGATCTACTTTATGAAGGAGAAACTTAAATAAACACGGTGGGTGGGCCCATATGATTAGATAACCTAGATTGGATAGGTTGACCGATTAACTAGGAAGTTTAGCAGTTGCTAGGATACCTACAGGTACTTCATCTATCCTATATGACCTTTGGATCTTAGATGACCTTCAGGTTCTGGATATGACCTATGGATCCTAGTGTGATTTATGGATCAATATAGCCGATGGGCTCAAGTAATCCCACTATCTAGTTTTGGATAGTTGTCTTTTAGGTATAGGTAATAAAATGATTAAATTTTAACTTAAAGATTTAAATGAAGGAAATTAAATAGAATTTTACATGCATGTTAAATAGTGAGTTTATTAAGATGTTAATGTTGTGTACATACATATGAATGATCTTTTATATTTATTATAGAATGGAGATAAAATTTTATGTGATTGTGGTTTTTGCATGATATGCATATGAGCTAAAATAAAAATTAAGGCATGATAATGATTAAGTTAAGCATAATAATGATGTTTGTAATCATTAGGTATATGAATTTATTATGCTTATGTATGAGCAAATGTGATTGAATCATGCAAATTGAGATGATGGTTCCTTTGCATGTTCTTTTATATTATATGTAACGCTTGTTCAAATCCTTAAGATGTGATAATGTCTTATTTATCTATGTCTTTTTACACCTATTGTATTATTGACTTTTTATCATAGTGGACTAGTATATTATGAATGTTTATAATTTAAAGTATTTAATATAAAATGAAAAGTAAAGGATTGTGCCATACTATACTAGATACACCACTAAGCTGCAAAGTCTAACGTATTATTTGTTTCTAATGCGCAAGTTTTTGATAGCTCATAATGAAAAACCTTTAGGTTATAAGGATCATAGGTTTATTCAAAAATTATGTTGTTTATTTGGTTTTTATATGCTATATGTATAAAGAAATGAAGGATTGTATAAGCACTCATATGTATACTGTTGTATAGACTATGGGCCTATAATGTATCTAATGTTTATGTGAACTTATAATATGTATGTATGTCCATATATATGTGTGTTTGTGTGTGTTATTGATAGGTATTGATTGATGATGATTGGTGAGCTATTATATATGTATGGAATGGAACGACTATGAGATGAATGTTGATCTTTATGTATATTTGTGATTGAGATGATGTTGAGTCCGAATGGTCAAATAGACTAAGATGATGATGAGAGATGTTTTAATATAATAGAAGTGTTATTTTTGTGCAGGTTACTATTTGAGATAGTGTCCTAGTACAACCATTATGCTGTCTATTTTCAACATAAGGACCCCATTAGTAAACCTTAAATGAGGTTTTTGTTAAGACATGTTTTGATAAGTTTATATACAAGGTTAATGAAAAAGGTTTCAAGTCATATGAAAATTAAGTATGAGGTAAATAAAGTGAGTTAGATTGTAGTTGTATGTCTATCCTTTTTTAGTTTCGACAATCATATCATATAAGGGATGTCACATTTGGTGGTATCAAAGCTCTGATTTAGGCATTCCTTGAAGTAAAAAAAAGTATAAGGATCATTAGAGTGCTATAGGAATGAACTTATATAAAGTATATAGCTTGATGACTAAGATAGATCATATGGTTTCTAGTATCAAAGAGGACATGGATATAGTTAATATGTATGAGCTCAAAAAGAAATAGAGGTAGAAAAAGAAATGTCATAAGATTTCTAGATTATGGTTTGAGGCTGGCTAATAATAGATATACGAAGAAAAGAAGCATGTGAAAATAAGAAACTATAAATAGTATAAGGGATAATAGCATAATGATAATGAAATTAAAGAGAACATATCAAGCATCAGTTGGAAATGGTTGAAAGAAAAGTGATTATAAAGTAAATGTGATGGAGGAGTCTTCAAAGTCTTTGGGAGTTAACGTTCCTAGTGTACCTATCAATTCCCTTACGATTTAAGGCCTTTTGATACATATGCATGAGAATGGGGCTAGGTTATGCATCATATCATTAAGCATAAACATAAAAGTATAAATTATTGCATTGCATCATTATCATCATTTACATCATCATATGTGCATAACCACAACATATACATCATATTTATGTGTTTTGCCTAAATCAAGTGGGTAATTGATAGGAAACAAATATACAAATGAATGAAATAAGATTGGATTAAAGTGGATATGATAAAGTATGTAAAAAAGGATAGTATGGGTCACAAAAGAAGGTAAACTCCAAGAGACAAATAGAATAGGTTATATAAAGTTAACCTAGATCAAAAGTTATTATGATGGTTATATTAATAGAAGATTGGTTGTTAAGAACCTATGAATCAGAGTAGCACAACAATAGTGTAATGACCTATTCATGCAAAGATAAGAACAAAAGAGTAAATATAGATGTATTAGAGGTACAATTTAATAATGAAGGTTTTAAAGGACTAAGCTTATATACATTCTAGAGCCCTATGGAAAAGCATAAGAGAGGAAGTAATGAAAGTACAAACAAAAGATGTGATAAATAATATGAGAGATAAGCTTAAGTTTTGGATGGCAAAAAAGGTCATTATAAGTTAAGCTAGTGACAAGAAAGTTACATGAGATTTGAAAGTCATATAAGTAAGTTATGTATATTGGGGTCGATGTGTAAGTATGATAGATTATTTAGGAATTTTGAGGATGAAATTTCTTTTAAGAGGGGAAGAAATGTAATGCCCAAAAATTCTAGTATTATGAATAGTACTTTTTAGGATGTGAATAGTGTTACCTAAGATTTGAGTCACACTAATACCATAGAATGGGAGTATAACCTTATGGTTTTACATATGTAGATTTATTGTATTTTATTGGGGATGAGAGCAAGTGTGTTTGGAGTGACCACCTAGCTCTATACTAGGGTCATTGATCTTTTACCCTAAAAGGGTCGAAATTATATCTTATTTATGCCCTAATAATATGCCTTACATTATATTGTAACATTTATCAATCCCGTATCAAACAACCATGCATTATATTTAAAGCATTCATTACCTTTTCACTTAGAGAAAGTAAATTATGGTATTTAAATCCTATAACAAGCATAATTATTTATTGTACATCCAAAAATCAGGTTATTCATTAATTGTTATTTAGCCTGGCAATTATTAATAATTTCATAGGAATTGGCAATAATTGACCAACCCCCTTCTCTAGGAGATTGGCCTTTTGAAATAGATTTTTATGTGCCTTTTATTAAGAAAAACTCAAAACCATTTTGTTAGGAAAGCACCAATTAATAAGGTAGAAAATCATTTGATGTGATATTAGGCATTAAGCGTCTAAAATGAATTATTAAACTACCTATTACAACCTAAAATTAGCAAAGGATATAAAAGGTACAAAACCATATAAAAGAGTATAAAACACATAATTGGTCCCATCTGTTCATTACTAGCAAACCCAGTACAGTTCTAGTGTGTGTCCGTATGGACTACTGCTTGCAAGGGTCATTATGTTTATCTAAACCTCCACTCCAATAAGAAAGGTCACTTGTATACAAATCAAAGGAAGGGTCAAAAATAACACACAATGGTCCATGAGGACCTAATAACAAAATGCCAAGATTGGGTACAACATAAATGAGAATTGTCATAAAGCACACCCAAAAGATGATTATCACTAAAGGCACGAAGAATTAATAATACAAAGTAAAACATGATGATGCTAAATATAGATACTTGTGAGAATTGGAATTCAAAGTAAATGTCTACATGGACTACATTCTTTGTAAGAGAAAGTCTATATGGACTACATAATGGAATAAACATACATCACACATATACATCCATGTGGACTACATTCCTCATGAGAGGGAGTCCATGCGAACAACATTTTAATATCAAACAAAGATAGAGCACAACAATCCATATGGATATATGGTCCTCATAAAAGAGAGTCTATGTAAACCATAAAACTATTTCAGTATGCCAACAAGATGTATTTTAGGGAATAGGATAATTATACAACATGATAATGTCATACAAGTATGTTAATATGGTAAACATAATACATTAAAACATGTTGCATAAGACAAATAAAACACTATTATCGAACATAAGTCTATACGAATGACAAATCATACATGTATCAATAAATTAAGTTCATGCAAACATAGTCATGCATCAAATTAAGTTCATGTAATTAGGACAAAAGTAACAAAATAGTCATAACATAGAAAATGTCAATGGTACACAATAAAATGACTTAAAATGATGACGTACTCCTTTGATCAAGGTAGGGACTATATGGAATTGTCTCACTTGTGATCAATCCTTAGAGATCATAGGTCTAGGAAAATAGTAAGGATATACACAGTAGGAGGCCTCAGATCTTACCTTATGAATGAGCTCTCAAGCAACAACACAAAATGTAGGGTTTTAGAAGAATTAATAATTTTAAGTGTGGGTTGATAAGACTAGTAGTGTGAATCCTAGTTAGAGTTCTCTCTTGAACTCTCAGACTGTAGGGTTTAGCTCTTTAAGATTACCTCCCCTTCTCCTCTTCCCAAGAGAGGTATTTATAGGCTTAGGGATGAGTCTCTTATCTAAAGAGGAATTAGAATCCTTCTAAAACTAGGAAACATATTCTGAATAGGAAGCTCACACTTTTGGAAGCTTTTCATATCAGTAAGTCTATACTAACTTGGACTATAAGTCCATGCGAACCTACTATAGGCTCTCCTACCAGTCTATGGGCTTTGAGCTAGGTCTTGGGCTAGGTTTGTTTTAGTTCGGGTAGACATGGGCTTTGGCTTATCCATGCAAATTATGGGCTTTGGGCTCAACTAGTCTAGGCTAGCTATAATATAGACCTTATAGCATCAAGTTCGGGTGGACTTATGCCATGTTAGTTCATAGGGACTCAATTTTTAGGTTGCTTGCCTTGTTGCTTAAGCTTGTCTCTAGTTATCATTATAGGCCAAACTCTAAGCATCTACAGTTGCCCCTATTTTGGTGCATGATATAAAATGCTAAAGCAACAGTACACATCAAAGTACTTGAGACTTAGTAACATACCTGAATTTATGTTGTTTTTACCTTTTCACAATCTAGCACACTATTATTATGTCTGCATGATATAGGTTGTTATCTCACACCTTCATGATCAAACTTGTTATATGTTTTCACGTCTTGGTATTCACACCATTTGATGGGTTATTGTTTGCACCCTTTGGTAGCTTGGCATTCACACCATTTGGTAGCTTTATCAATTAAACCTCATACCTTTTGGTAGTTTGTTATTTGCACTCTTTGGTGGCTTGTTTTTTGCTCCTTTTGGTGGCTTGTTATTTACACCTTTTGGTGGTTTGTTATTTGCACCTTTTGGTTGCTTAGTCAATTGCACATCTTGATGGCTTGTGATCTCAGTAGTTTGCTATATATATGGTTAATGTGCATGAAAGATGCATGTTCTCATGTAGGAAAATACATTGGCAATGTCTTTTTCATGCGATGAAGAAAGATAAGGCATACTTTTATACATGAGAGATGCATGTTTTCATATGAGGTGTTGTTAATGGATGATGCATGTTTTCATGCATAAAGAACTTAGGAACTTATTTATGATTCAGAGAAAGATGTGTTGATACATGTTTGCATGCAAAAGAAATGTATTGAAAAATTGTGAATGATACATGTCTTTCATGCATAAAGGTATTGATAAGGGATGATGGCCAATTTTGATATGAAGATAAATGATAAAATAAATGATCCATGTTTTCATGCAAGGTAAAGTATGATGCATGTTTTTCACATAAAGATAAATGATGCATGCTTTCATACAAAGGAAAACATGTGGTTAAATGATACATGTCTTTTCATGTACAGGAAAACATGTAGTTAAATAATGCATGCTTCTCATGCATAGGAAAATGTGAAGTGAGGTACATGTTTTCATGTAAAAGAAAATGTGACACATGTTTAATGCATCCGATGCATTGGAAAAAGGTATTAATGTATGTTATCTATTGTATCTTTACATGCATGAGAAAAGAAGAGGAAGTATTGATGTGCAATTTTCGATGATTGCTGACTCAAAAAAAGATGCACTGATGTATGTTTTCATGCATAAAAAAATGATAAAATAAATGTGGCCTACTTTCATGCAAAGGCCTAGGGATCATGGAGATGAATCATACATGTTTTCATGTAAAAAAAGACATGATACATGCTTTCATGCAAAGGAAGCATGGATAATGGATGAGATAATTCTATGAAGGAATGTGGTGATTGAATGATTGGATGTTATGATATGCGTGATAACTCCCAATTTTTTCTAGATGAAGGAAAGAATGCATGTTGTTGTATGATGGGTATAATTTTTTTTAGATGATTAAAATGAATCATTTCTTATGATGTGATAAATGAATGTTGAGGCTAGGTATATGTTGAATGATGGATGCATCTTTCCCTATGATTAATTAATGTTCTTTTGTGATGGATGTATAAATAAGTGTAAGTGAGTAGACCTATTGCTTAAGATGTATATGTGATATTGTTTCTAAATGCATGAGTCAATATAAGTTTAGTTATTGGGATCATTCTCCTCTCAGACTTGTCTTAAGAATAGCTTGGGTTTTGAAAAGAGTAAAGGTGTGATTTTGAGATGTCTCATAAAGAGATCGGTAAAGTTAGGATGATGGAAAGGCTAGGGAAGTAGGTTGAGTTAAAGTGTTAAGAAAGGAAGTGGAATGGAATATGCCATAAAGTTGGCAAGGCCAAGGCTTAAGCAAAATGTTGATCTACCATATAGAGCATTTAAACATGTGTGGCTACAAAATAAATGATTATGATACAAATGTATGTGACTACATAGTATGATACCTTTATTATTAGCTGGTCTAAAGATTTTCCCACTAAATATTTTCTCTCAACCTCTAATTATTGCCTAGACCACCCTTTGTAGGTTTTCAATCTAGTGAGGTGTGCTTTAATTTTTGCCTAGACACCCTGTATGAGTTTTCAACCTAGCAAGCTTTTTTTTTCTTTTTTTTCTTTTTTTAATTTAGCTTATCCATATTTAGTTAAGGCTTAGGATCTAATTATGTTGTGTTCGATCAATTGATTCTAGACTTGCACCTTTGAAATGGCTGGATATATTTTGAAGCTCTTGTCATGGGAGGTTGATGGAACTATCTAGATTAGTAACTAGCTTTTTATGGGTGCTAGCTTTATACCCCCAGCATCTTAAATCTTTATGCTTCTACTGAATGTTAAATGTCATATTTTTTACCTTTCCATATTGTGTTGATGATATCCGCAGTATTAACTAATCCTGAGGATTTTTTAACTAATTGTTTTCTCTTAATTTCCCTAACTTTTGCCTTGGCTTATGCTCTTGGTTGTTTGGCCCAGCGGGAATTAGAAAACTCAATTTTTTTAATAAGGGTAACAACGGTTGAAAAAAGAATGCTTAATTGTTTGAGACTGAAGGCAAATCTTTTAGGCTATAGAGTTTTGTATCTTCTAACTTTTAGATTTTTATATGGCTAAGAACCAAAAAATTATTTTATCTTTTTAGAGTGATTCTCATGAGCTTTTATGCTTTGAAAATGATGGTACAGAATGAATTTTATGCTTTAAGTTTTTTAGCCTATTGAATTTAAACCTCTTTTATGATTGGAGGAAAGTATTCAAATGGCTTTAATTGTCCCTAGCTTGTTATTTTCTTTCTCTCATCTCACGTTCAGGGATATTTTCCATGCTTTATAAGGAAAGATCAATTTTTTAGCTTAAAATCTTGTGTAGCAGTGGTGAGCCATTTTCTAGAGAATTATGACATTGTTTATGACATACGTGGATTAGGCTGATCATGTTTTGTTATCTTTTTTTATTTCTTTTTCTCCTTTTCTAAAATCTCTCTACTCACTTTCAAGAGTACCTGCTATGCAATTAATGTGGTACACAAAAATGCTCATGAAAAGCCAAAATGATGTTCTATTAAAATTTAATTGTTCCAACATAAAGGAAAAAAGTATCTAGAAAGAAAACAAAGATAGTCTTCATACCTTCATTAGATTTTTCCATATCCCTAATTGGCATAATCTGATAGTTAGTAAATAATTAGCCCATAAGGTGGCAGACTGAATGTTAGGAAGTGAGAACCTTGCTTTTCATAGATTTGAGGAATATTGGTGAATTTTTGTAATAAGTGATCTTTAGGGTCGAGTATCACAGCATGGTTTATGAGATCTTGGCTGGCTCAATGTAGAGCTTTGCAATTACCAATTAGTTAGCCAGTCTTTTAGTGATAAGCATAATATAGGTCATGGCGATGGTTAGGTGGAAGTGGTAAAGAGTGATGTTCAGGCATTAAGGGTCAAAAGAGGTTCTCTTCTTTCAATTCCTTGAGCATTATGGACAAAGGCCTATTCTAATGGGAAAGTCTATGGAAAATCTTTTTTTGGCCTGATTCTTTGGTCATTGCCTCCCCCCATGGTTAAATTCATGCTCGTTGAGTTTTTCAAAGCACCTTGTTATTAAGTTTCTTAGATCTTTTTTTCTATGAATGTCATTATCCTTCATTCTAATGTTTCCATTGCCTTATTCATCATGCTTTTAGTCACAAATTGACTCTCACCTTTAGTTTTAAGTTTGGTTGGCATTTTTATAGTAAGGAGTGTTAAAGGAAAAAGTGGAGTTAGTCTTTTCCTTTAAAGAGCCTAAATGAAGAATGATCCTTATAGTTAGCATGATACAGTTGTTAATATGATATGATGCATGCTTCAAGCATTATGATTATGATGTAAGGGTAAATATTAATATGTATGAAGAACTCACATGGGTATGGGTGAGGTTTAAATGAATGAAGGTGACTCTTACATTAGGTGAGCTGATACTAGGTGATTGAAGCCTACGTGATGTGTCTAGGTATGGTATGCCAAATGTGAATGTATGGGTATGTAGAGGATGGTTAATGCATGATATTCTTGTTACTATGATACAAGGCATGGATGAATGATGCATGACTAAGCCTAAATAGTATGCATAAAAAAAGTGAAGTTATTAAGATAGTGTTATACATGTATACAAGATGGTTCATGATGAAAGATACATGTTTGTGCATGTGCAACAACATGGTTTATATATGTTTATTATGCATGGATAGGCAAGTCTTCTAAGGATAAATGCTTGATGAATGATGCATGCTCATTATGGTTAGGGACTAGACCTATATGCGATACATGTTAAGGCACTTATAGGGCTCCTTATTTAAAATAGAGGTATGAAAAGATATAAATTCATAATACACTTGATTGCAAGTATATGTGATGAAGATGCATATGGGAATGTATGTATGATTTTAGATAAATATAAGGGTCTTTTAGGCATATGAAGAAGATGCTTGTAAAGTTATATGCATGGTTTTATAGGGATACATATGAAGGTTTATGTTGTGTGAAAGGTTTTGAGGTACATGTTACAATGAAGCTATGAAAATATAAAATATATATATATAAGGCACTTATTCGTTAAATGTTATGATGTCTTTGTTATGCATGGATAGCTAATGTATGGGTGAGGTTAGAAGGTATTAATATGGCATGATCCTAAGGAATAATATGTGCTAGTATGAGATGTACTTATATGAAGTGTGTTTACAATATATGCAATCTAGGGTGTTACATGGATGCTTGTATGGATCAACGATGCATAACTGCCTAAGTAGTATGAATGGGGTAGTGTTGTGTATGTGCAACATATGTACAGTTGATACATGAATGAGAGCCCATAGTGTATGATTTGTAGAGATGCCTAATTTTGTGTATGATTCCTAGTGATGCTTATTAATCATTAATCCATCTTTTCAAGAGCTGAAGTTTATGTGATCTAGGATTTTCCCTTTTTTAAATGCATTTATATAAAAGACTAAAAATAAATTCATTGTTTTGTTTTATTAAATGAAAATTAGTTGAAAAGATTACAAAAGCTCATAACTAAACTGAACTAAAAAGGGAAATGAGAGCTTTTAAACTTTTAGATTAAGTATCTACTTGGCATTAATAAGATTTTGAATGGCACGATGAAGGTTTTTGCACTCATTTGTGAGATGCCCTATCTTCTGATGGT
>CANXYI011606315.1:0-12668 GCA_948208565.1 Hura crepitans
CTCTCCACCTTAGGACATAACATCCTCACTGTCATACCCATACTAGGGAGGGTCAGGCTCTAATACCAACTATCATGATATGCTATCATACCCGTACTAGGGAGGGTCAGGCTTTGATACCAACTGTCACGACCCCTATCACTTGTTTGCAGATATGTTTGCTTTGGGCCACTGCCCTTCACAATTTTGTTTTTGGGCAAAGGGAAGGACTTCCCAAGTGGTCACTTATCTTAGTACTACTCTAGTCTAAACACATTTAACTTTAAAGTTTTAATGGGATATGAACCACCCTTTTACCTAAAACGCATTTGCAAGGGATACTAAGCTCTTACTTAAGACCTTTACCAGCTTCCCTTCATTCCGATATGGGATAGGTTTCCTATCCACCTAAGCGTAGACCATGCTTAGGAGGATAGGAAACCTATCCCATATCGAAATGGAGGGAAGATGGTAAAAGCCTTATAAGTAAGAGCTTAATATCCCTTGCAGATGCGTTTTGGGTAAAAGGGTGGTTCGGATCCCATTAGAACTCCGAAGTTAGACATGTTTGGACTAGAGTAGTATTAAGATGGGTGATCACTTAGGTAGTCTTTCCCTTTGCCCAAGAACAAAACTATGAAGGCCAGTGGCCGAAAGCGGACAATATCTGCAAGCGGGTGATAGGGTTCGTGATAGAGTGTCTTACAAGTCAAGATAAGAATACAAGAGGTGTCAAGTCAATGCTTCTCTTTAGAAACCTAAAGGTTCAGGAGGAATGCACTATTTCAATCCAAACTGCCTTTGAATCTGATAGGGAATGTAAAAAGTTACATATCTCAAATAACCAGTGGAACATAGCCTAAATGACAAGACAAGGAAAAATGGGAAATCTATCACCAAGGGCATATCCACCTAATTTCATATAGGGTGGTCCTTGCAAGCCATGTAATCTAATCTTCCTTAAAGCCAAATTTCCTCTCAACTTTCCTCTAGCAATGATGATTAGGCGCATATCAGATCTAAAGTCTTTTAAAAGATTCAATGAACAACTTCAATTTTGCCTATAGCCATATCTAAAAAAAAGCTATTAGGATGGAAAATACAATTTAGACCACCTTAGAAGAAGTTAGGCAATCTTGCTAGTGTGGAATCCTTTACAGGTGCACTAGGCAATTAGTGTAATAAGCCCACTAGTGTGAAAACCTTCATAGGTGCACTAGGCTTAAATTAAAGCAAAGGTTTGCTAGGGGAAAAACCTTAAAAGGGCTCTGTAGGTAAAAATCAGGACAAAAAAAATGTAAAAGAAGAGGACTTCCAGCTATAAAGTTTAAATCCTTCATTTTTAAAGCATCTATCCCCTTAATAGTTTTAGTAAGGATAATGCTAAATGGGTTGCCTCCAAAAGAAATTCCACTCAACACTATTTATTTTCATTGGTTATCACTAGTTAGTTGCCAAAGACATATAATAGGAAGCATTTGGCCTATTTTAGGGATGCAAGCATAAATTGCCTGGCAAACCCTAAAACTATTTCCAAAGAAATGGGACACATACCTAAAATAATCTTCTGGGTCTTTGAGGGTGATATTATTAAAGCAATCATGATGTTTAAGGGGTACTAGTCTTTAAAAAAAGGGAGAATAATAGGAATATCTGTGGAAAAGTCCAAATTTAAGATGGCAACAAATGCCTCAAAAGTAGAGGCAATTTCTTAATAGCTAAAGTTAAAAACATGAAAGATCGGGTCCTAATAATGTTAAGTAGCAAACAAGAAATTAAAATCTATTAGCAGAGAATGGGGGTAAGGATGGGGGAATCCTAAGTGGCCTTAGAATTTAGAATTTTTGACAACTGATGTGTGAAAGGAGGATCTATGGTGAATTATGTAAAAAGCAAGCAAGAGAAAGGGGTATTTATAGGCTAAAACCACAACAACCCAATTTCTACAAGGATAAGGATATCTTAAGCATGCCGTAAGGTCTACACAGACCATCAATACCATTGATCAGTGTCAAAGTCTATACAGACAATCTTAAGCTATATCAGTGTGAGTTTGCTTGAACCATCTTAGCCTCTTTCCACATAGACAATCTTAAACCATATCTACACAGACCTTCTTAAAAATCAAGCCTCATAATTTTGGTCTGAATTAATATATGTTATAAGATTTCACATGTCTATTTAGGGAAGATTGTTATTGTCAAAAGTTTTCATAATTATGTTTGGTATAAGCATTTGTATCCACTAAGAGACATATCAAGATTTGTAAATTTGAACATTTGTGATTACGAGAGACATGTATAAATTAAAAAAAGATGTTCTAGTACATGTGAGCAATTTCCCTATTTATAAAAAATGAATGGCATAGGTAAAGGTTAGTTCATATTCCTCTTCCTCCTCACTTTTCATATCCTCATCATCTAAAGAAAACACTAACTTTTTAGCCAACTTGAGAGTTCTCACTTCCTCTATAATTTGAAGGAATGCCACCTTTCTAGTAAGCTCATTCTATAAGAAGAATAAAGGATCAATGCATTAGGATATTAGGTAACTAATTATAGAAAAACTCATAGAAAGGGCATGAGTCTCATCTATCATAGCCCTCTTAAAAGTTTTTACTACCTATACACTCCTCTCTTCTGGAGCCCTCCGCACTTGTTAAAGGGAAGTGGTTAAACCAAACAAAAAAGTCAATCAAACAGGCAAAGAAATAAAAACATACTGGCATAGTGTCCGTCAGCTTAAAAGGCACCGGCCAACTATCCTCAGTACGTAGCCTAAGGAGCTTAAATTGCTATTTAAATCATACCACATATAGCTTAGCTCAGGGACATCTATTAGTGTGCCTACCACTATGCTTGGCATAAGCTTAAGGTTAGCAGCACCTAGGTAGTTGGACCTTAACCACAACCTCTCCCATTAATAAAAGCACGTATGCTCGGAGGTAGAGAGAACTAATAATTGGAGGGAGGTCCCTCAAAATAATGAGTTCTCCTTATAAGACCCCATCTTAGGAATAGGGGTAGTAGCTGGCAAGACAAAAATAATCAAATAAAAGAAGTGTACAAAAAATGACATATTAGGACATGGAAAATAAATACCTGTATTGAGGGACTATAAGCATAAAGTATTAGAGACACAAAATTGGCTGCTAACCAAATGGTATAATCCTTACGCTTAAGCACCAAGAGTGTATCTCTAGGAACTCTAGTTGACATCTTCCAAATGAAGGCCAACTCATCGATGTATCCCCTAAATAACATCATGTCAGGAGGAAACTGAGGCACGTACTAGACTTAAGGACCTGTGTGCCAACTAAGTAACCAATCTCCCAAGTTTTAAGAGTAGGCTTATAGAGTAGTAAAAAGGACTTTACAAGCGAAGAGCTCTTAAGGTAAATGCAAGAAGTTAGGCATCTCCTTAAAAGGGAATGCCTAATAGGCTAGATCAATTTGCACTAATAAAATCATGAGTGAGTACAAAATTATATTATAATCAAAATAAATAACCAAGACTTTAAATCACTCATATTAGCCTAAGCTCTAGAGCTTACATATTGCCCATGTTGCACCTAAGATGGGTTGTTCTAAGCCATAGAAGTTGGGTGCACATATCTATCTAGCACAAGGAATTGACATGGAACGTTGAGCTTACATAGGTGAGCTAGTAAGTGTAGCTCATATGCCTAAAACTACAAAGATAAAAATATTCAAAACTATAGAAGTAAAAGATGAATATAAGTATCGAGTGAAGTGCTTACCAAAATGCTAGAGATAAAGCCCTGAATAAATTGATTGCTCTTTTTGGTTTGAGCTACCATATCCAAGCTCTTGTACATCTAGCTTAAAGAAGAGCACCAATTCCAAGCTCTAATATCCTTAATATTCTCTAAGATAGAGGGGAAACTCTAACTCACATTGTCATTAGCATTATAAAATAAGGTGGTATCCAGTAGGTACAAAATAAAGGAGCCAATATACTGGTCTAACTCTGGTTAAGAAATAGGAGTGGCATTGATCCACCTCTTATACAAGTCCATGCAATAGATACTCCCAAACCTATCTTATGGAATGAAGCTTAATAAGTCTCGCACCTCTTACTCTCAAGGGCTAAAAAATAGTAACAAGTGTTGAAGGTGACAACTCATTCGGTGTAAGGCATACTGGTAATGAAAGCCCAATTAAAGGGAGTAATGGTTAGCTCACTAAAAGAAATATGGAATGTATAGGTCGTATTTATCCACCTGTCTAGTAGCACCTTTATTGCCTATATGCCTTTCCCAAAAATCACCCCTTACCAGGTGATCAATAAATGTTTGGAAGACTATTCGCCTCACCTGATCTTTCACCAAAATAGGCATCACTGAAAACTACTGTTGAGAACCAAACAAGGTGCCTCTATATTTGAGCTAAGTTTGCAAAACAAAGAGAGCAAAAAATAAACATTATTGCTTGTACAATGCTATAAGGACCAATGTAGGACACCATTAGGTTTGCACAGACCATAAAAGTTTTAAAGCATAGGAGTATCACAAAAGGCATGCTAATGATTCTGCCATTTTTTACCTAACCTAAAATCCACATGGATTGACTCTTAGCACAACCAAAAGTTTTCATAGATTACCTAACCTAACCCTAAAATGTCTGTATGGAACTATTGATACATAAAACACAACAAAATGTAAAAAACATAGGAAACACAATTTCAACAATTTTAACCAATCAATCAAGTTCATATAAGTATAAAGACTAAGAGTGTACCTATAGGTAAACCTTAGAGCAGGTGTGCTTAGCCAAATTAGCTAAAATAAGGTTTTTTTTCCACAAAATGCATCCCATTCATAGGTGCCACAATTTTGGGGTGATTCACAAAAATAGAGGGCACGAATCCCTTGAGAATAAGCATCTCAATTGTAGCCGAAGCTAAAAGAGTTACTGAAGATTAAGGGAGAGACAGAGCCAGTAGCCACAAAAGTGTTGAGTTTATAGGGCTTGATGAAACTTCATCATTGACATAATGCTCAGGTGATAAAGCCATTATTAAAGTCTAAGGTCACCAAAAGAGTATAGAAGAAAGGATTTTAGAAAAGAAGAATGAGAGAAAAAAGAGAAGAAGAAGGGATGTTAGTTTCTTTTAAAACTGATGAAAGGTTTGCATAGTCCTATTTAAGTCAAAACCATCCAACGAGTCCAGATAGACCTATGTTGACCCTAATTATGTAGCATATGCATATAGATATATTTAGGCTAAATGAGTCCACATGAAACTATTTTGGCTAGGTGCATCTGCACGGACCATACTTAGCCTAGGTTATTGCTTACAACTGTACGGACTTCACCCATCACTATCATAGTCCACACAGACTTGTCAAGCTACTGTGCACACGGACTTCCTTGGTTTAGGGGGTTTGGAATGTATGATTAACAAAAGTGCTTAAAACAAGCTAATTGAATGGTAGACCAAGTTTAAGAGGAGAAAAATGAGAAATAAAGGCTAAAACTATAGAAAATCTATTTAGGTCAAATTTGGTCAATCTATTTTCATTTAGTTTTAATAGCAAATAAAATAGAATTAGCTTCTATTTTGGATCATTCTTTATAGAAGGGGACCTTCTTTAGCTTTATATTTGTTTTCTTGAATTCATAAAATTTTATGGGAGATAAATAATTTCTCTAATAAATCAAATCGAGTCAATTGATTTTATTCAATTTATAGTTGATAAAATTCAATTCAGCTTTTATTTTCTCGATCAATTAATAGGAATTTTGACCTCTTTTGTCTTAATATTTTGGAACATTTATCCAAAGACAAAAAATTTTGTATTGTTCAAAATATATTTTGCAATAGTTTTAGGTCTAGAAGTTAATTTGTTATAAAATGTAACCTTATTTTCAATGTTGTCATATTTGATGAGAGTGCTATAATCCAACTTAATCTATTCCTTCTAACAATTCAACTTAAGAGTCAATTATTGAGAATATCAAATGCTATAGTAAATTAAAATGTCTTGATACAATTGAGATAAGCCTTAAAGATCGATGGAATGGAATCGACCTTCAAATCCACTTGATTCAAGCCTTAAGAGAGGTTCAGTTGCCTTGAACATCATATTAAGATCTAACTTTTTCATTCTTATTTAGGTTTAGATTTGCCAAAAATTTGCTTTTTAGCTCCTCTTTCTCTAACAATTTAGCCCCAAAGCCAATTGTTAAAGTTGTTTCATGCTAATAAAGTAAAAAGAATAGTTTTTTTGGCCTCTTTAAAAGAAGTAAACCATCCAAAGATAAGATAGGTTTGATAGATTTAAACATTACAAAATGACCAGGTCTATCACTATTCATCTTCAAAGGATAATGAAGTTCATTCAAACCCTCTTACCATGGACATTTATTTTTCTTTGTTCAAGATTCAATCTTAAGCTTTAATTAAAGGGCAAAAATCATCACTTAAAATATGTTTTAGCTTTAATAACAACTATGCCACAATCACAATAGGAAAGATTTAACTACAAGCTAGTCCATCCTCTATAAATAATTTATTCTTTGAATTTAACTCTATACCAATCCATTTTTTACAAATTTATCTGGATTCAAATTTGCGTCAATCTAATCTTTTCGAGTTTAACCTTACAAGCCAATCTAACACTAAATTAGTCATACAACCTTTAGTCCATTTAGCTAACAAGGTAAGTATTTTTTAACTTGATTACTTTAGTATACACTATTCATTTTACATTTCATAGAACATGCTAAAGTGGGGGCAATTATAAGTATCCTAGTTTTAGGGCTATTGGTGATGACCAAAGATGGGTCCAAGCAATAAGACAAGAAGCACAAAGCTTAGTCTACACAAACTAATAAGTGGCAAATCCACTTTAAGTCTCTATGGACCAGCTTATAACTTACCTATGTATACTAGTCCAAGGCTCGTTATCGACAAAGGACCACCTTAGCCCAAGGTCCACACAAACCTCCTTTTAATAGGTCCACATAGACCTTGTTTTGATGAGCTTTTAGAAAATCAATGTTTCAAATAGGATTCTAATTTCTATGCTGATTAGAACTTCTATCCATCTAAATGGAAGAATCTTTATAAGACCTTATAAATGCCTTACTTATCACCATGAGAAAGGAAGAGAAAAAACCCAATTTTTAAGAGTTTAAGGGGTAAAATCCAACATAGGATTTGCTCTATTAATCCTAAGCCTTTACTAAAATATTTATCTTCTAAAATCCTACCATTGGTCTTATTACTTGAAAGCATTAGTCGAGGTAAGATTTGAGTTCTCCTTCTTATTCATCTCATTTTTCTCATTCCATATAGTTTTCTTGTCTATTAATTGATGATCTCTTATGATTAATTGACATGTGAGGTGGTTTTATGTAATCCTCATATCAATTATAGAAGTAGGTTGACATTTATATGTGATTTTCTATGTATTTATATCATTCATGAAAGTAAAACATATTCTATAATTATTGTGTGGTCTGCACATACCTTATTTTATAAGAAGTCTGGTCCATGCAAATAATTTCTTGTGTTTATAAATACCATGTAAGGACTATATGGACTAATGTGCTATAGTAATGTATGTTTACATCTCATATCCCATTTCAATTTTAATCCATTATTTAGTAATGTTTTTTTATATATCATTGTAGATTATTAAATTGTGCTTATATTAAATATGCTCTTGTAATATATTCCTATAATTCTACCTTTTAATATGCTTGTTATTCATATTCTGAACCTAATGTCCCTATCTGCACTAATTTTCTTTCTCAAGGAGTGTAGTCTATATAAACATATGTTGTGAATATATACATTTCATGTGTAATCTGCATAGGTAAAGTTGTGCTATGATAAGATATATGTTTCTTTTCATGATTAATTATTTAGGTTACCTCATAATCCATGCTAATTGTGCATGAATATTCTATAACTATTTATATCCACCTATATGTCCTTAATATGTTTCATTTTATACTATTATAAGGTCCTATTAGGCCTTTATTTATGTTATTGACCATTTACTTTAAGTTGTGTAAGAGTGGCCATTTACATTAGAGATAGTAATAGATGGACCAAGTGCAGCATTTACATTACATCCATATGGACATAATGTAATAGGTAGTCCGTATGAACTTGCCGACGTAAAAATAGAACTAGTTGTGTATTTCTTATATATTTGTTTTGGCTTTGAATCTTTTGTTCTTTTTATCTATTTTGGGTTGTAATAGGTAGTTTCATTAACTTACCTTGCACATAAAATTTAACTTCATATTAAAGGTTTTCTACATAATTAATTGGTGTTTCATAATAAAAATATTTTTTATTTTCTTTAATGAAAGTCAAATAAGAAAACTTATTTTAACAAAGGCCAATCTTCTAGAGATGGGAGTTGGGAAATTACTACCAATTCTTCTAGAATTATGGGTGATTGTCAGGTTAAACAACAACCAATGAATAACTCATTTTATGGATATTTTATACCTCGTGTATTTATGCTTTATTATATATTTCTATTATTACAATTTACTTTTACTTGTGTACAAGGGTGACATATATGATTGTATATTGTTTTGCTTGCTTGCATGATACATGATTGAAAATTGTTAGAATATAAAGAAAGGTATATTATTGAGGCATAAATAAGATTTGATTCTGAACCCTTTGTTAGTGAAAGATCAATAGGCCTTGGTGTAGAGCAAGGTGACAACTCCTAACTTAATCGCCTTATCTGCAATGCATAAATCTACACAAGTAATTATCTAAACACAATTTTTACACCATAATCACAATTACATATAACTATCGCACAAATTAAGAGTTAAAAGTATAGAATATACTTACCTTATTTGACATCCAATTTCACTTCAAGTCATTCTAAATGCATTTTTTTTATCCTTTTGCCATCTCTATCTAAACTTCCATATCCATAATTTCAAAGAAAAATCATTAAAAACCTACATAAATTCAATTCTTTAAATTGATCACATAATAATTAAATTGAACACCATTCTACTCATATGAACTAATAAAAATCCAAAAAAAACCAAAGTAGTACCTCTTGGTCACCATTCATGTTATTGTTCATTCTCTTCTTTCAACCTTTCTTTTTCCAAATTCTTGCAAGAAAGAGTGACCACAAGTTGTAAGGGATGTTTTAGGTGACAAGTGTGGATTGTTGTGGAGAATTAACAAAGAAAATGATGGAATTTCTACTTCTTATGGTGTCAGGTTTTTAAGAAAGCAAATTGGAGGAAGATGATCCTTTAATAGTTCCATTGACCATAAAAATTGACTTAAATAGATAGGCTTCAATAGTGGAGATTAGATCACTTAAAATGATTAACAGTTGAGGAAAATCCATAATTATTGATTTTTTTATCCTTTTTCCTTTAAATCATTAATACTAAAATTCCAACTTCGTCTTAACTATAATAATCCTAGATAATTTATTGAGTGTAGAAAAATTTGATGCCCAAGTTATTTTGAACAAAACTACTAAAAAAGGCATTTTACTGAAAGTTTACTATTCACTTCATTCAGCTTCCTAAATTCCATTTTCAAAATTCCTTAATTCTCCATATGGAAATTTTACTCCATAATTATTAATCCCCAAAAACTCCATTAGTTATGTTAAATATTGACCATCCAAATGACCTTATTTTCATTTCAAAATTTCTCCATTACCTATTTATAACATATACTATTCATATGTCAAAAAAAATATTATTTAAGTCCCTAGTGTTGCTATTCATTGACCAAGAATTACTATTCATGACTCAAAATATTTGAGTCATTACAAATCCTCCCCTCTTAAGGAATTTTGTCCTTGAAATTGTTTATTCTCGTTATACATTTTATCACTGCCTTATGACTCTTTTAGCTTATTTGTCGAGTCCATACTTTTTGTTCATTCCTTTTGTACTTCATCCAAAATTATGACGTTTCTACTATTGTCAAATACTCCTATATCTTTTTAAATTGTTTTCATTTAATCACTTGTCCACATCTCATATGGAATAGATTTTTCACATATTGTCACTTACATCGAAATTAACATTGTAAGGATTTAATAACTATTATACATTTTCCCTTTAAAAATTTGCTCCTTTAATTTGTCAACATACATATATACCTCAATGATCATCATCTTTATATAACTCCCCCTCTTGAGCATGTCATAAGGCCTCATAATATCTCATTCCCAACCAAAGTCTTTTAAAGTTGTTTATTTATCTTGCTATCATACTCGACTTAAGGTCTTTTTAAGTAATAACTTCTCAAACTCAAAATATTTCTCGAATATTTCTTATATTGCTCTTTCTATTTCTTTAACCCAACCTCATTTGATGTTTCCATTCTAAACAAACTTCCCAGGCACTTAAATCCATAAAACATTAACAATAAACACATGTATCCCATAAACTCATATCCATCATATTCCTTATTATATAACTAGTTTCCATTTGTATTTATGTTCTCGACTATTTCTTAAGTTCTTGTCAACATCTAACCATACTAGATCTCACAATCTTTATGCCAATCTTTTTATATATTTAATACCATTACCTTTATTCTACTAACCTTTTCTAATTTATCTATTCCATATAACTTCTACTATTCCTTTTTTCAAGGTTACAGTTTTATAATATACCTTAATAGATAGGTGAGCAGGTTTGTTTTAGCGTCCCATCAGTCTTATAATAATAAATGAATATTCGCACACATAATATCATGCATATGCAATCATATAAGCCTAGAAATGCCTAAACCTAAGCTCTGATACCACTAAATGTAATACCCTTTACCCAATAAAGAAAGAAATGCTATAACATGTGCTGTAACATACTTCTTAACATATAAATACAATACAATAATATATAAAAATGTGGGCTAAAAATTTTCATTTCATTAACATCACAAAATAATGTTATCACCATTTAAAACATTTTATTTTACATTATATGCTCTTTTGCCACATATACTAAAAATGCTTCATACATCAAGTTCAAACATAAAATGACACACATTCAAAGTAATACTATGTTCTATTTACCATTCACCATTAGATGTCTTTAACATCTACTGGCATTGGACCATCTGCTTGCCACTTATCTACTATCAACTTGTATATTGAAGAAAACATGATGCATAGTATAGCATCCTAACTTTAAAATAAAAGCAATATCTTATCATATTTATAGCATATTAATTATTTCTATAACAAATACTTTACTTGTAATTTAGATGTAAGTTACATAAAATTAGGAGTTCTTTACATTGTATATTAATACTATTTAGTCCTTAAGATTTCTATGTCACCTATATCTCTTTCAATTATAATGTATACTTTATACTATGCTTACATGCCAATATCATAATTTAAGCAATTCACACTTTTATACACACACATACATATACACAAACACACATGTATAACAATGATTCAGTCTTAAATGAAAATTTACATTACCAATCTAATTATATAATCTTTCATGTTATTAATATTACCTCATAAAAATCCTATGTATATCCTTGTATTACCATTATTCATTTAAAATTTCTTGTTTCCTTAATGTTCGTTTTGGCCTTGATAGAGAAAATTTTATCTATTTAAAATTATGTAAAAACTTAACATCATCATGTCATAATTATCATGCATTACATATATCTCTTTCATTTATATCACATATATACATAAAATGTACCCCTATTCTTCTAAGGAAAATCTTTCGGCCTAAAGAGGTTTTATCTAAGAGATATATTTTTGTCCATCTAAGCTTGCATTCATTCATAAATTAAGTAGCTAATCATAGAAACTAAGTTTATTCATTACTTGGTTATTGTAAAAGTTAAAAATCCTAATATACCTATAAGGTTTATCAAAGTGAGGAATTAAATTTAAAAACAAAAAAAAATCTCAAATTTGCTTTCTCTAATATTCTTATGGTAGCTATTATAAAAAGAGGATGTTAGAATTAATAAGGTACTAAAGTACTTTTCATATGACACCAAGTGAAGTAACAAAGAACCCGTCACATATGAACATTAAGATATTGAAGTATCCATTATATGACACTAAGTGAGGTATAGAGCACTCATCATATGAGAATAATGAAATAATTAAAACATCTAGCATATGACACTAAGTGAGGTACATAGTACCTGTTCTATAGAAACAATGAAATAATTAAAATATCATACATATGACACTAAGTGAGGTATAGAGTGCCCATCATATAGGAACAATGAGGCATCAAATGTATATATCCATTAGGGAAATGCCTCGAATTAAAATCTTTGAGCTCATAGAGCCAAATGAACATAAAGGTTAAAATAGTTCTTTAATTAATGTGTTAGTTTAACCAAAATCAACTAGCTATAATAAGTTTATAAGAACAACCATTACTTTTATACTTAATTCATTACAAAAAGGAAGTTTTATTTTTGAGTACTATTATGCTTTTATATCCCTTTTATGATAAAAATTGATCTATAGATATACATTTCAATTGTACATACATCCCTTTAGTATCAATTATTCACTTATTTGTATTGCACCATGCAAAGTGCCCATAATTCACTTATTGCAAAGAACATTTGTATATATAGTTCATTATGCATAACTTGAATATATGTTCCATATGCTATTATCATGATTATAAGGCAAGTACTAAACT
>CANXYI011606373.1:0-11586 GCA_948208565.1 Hura crepitans
TTCAGTCTTAATTTTGATAAATTGGTGTTCTTAACTTTTGAAATGTTCTATTTTCAGAGAAGAAGTGTCCAGAGTCTTGTGTTTTTTCCTAAGCTTGTTCCTTACATTTTTTGTGAAGTCTCGAAGTTTATTCATAGCCTAATAAATAAAAAAGTACCTCTGTACGCTAACATTTCCATTTAGCTATTCTTGTTATTTTGTCTTTTATTTTATTCAGTTTTTTTAAAATATTTAATTTTGTTTATCTAGTTAGTTCAATTGTCAATTCTTGCATATTGATCATTCCTTATGCAAGCATGCCACTTGTCGAGAATGAGAAATGCTAAATTTCTTCTCCATATTACCTTCTCCTCTACCTCTTCACTCTCTTCATGACATGTGTCCAACACAACACATGTCACATGAATTTAAATAGAAAATATAATTTATTATTCAAATTCCTGCTGCATCATGCTTGCACTTGAAAAAGAAAAAGGAAAAAGAATTTCATGCTTTCACTTTTAAAAGAGCATACAAACAACTGACAGATCTCACCGCACATCTTTCTCTCTTTCTCTTCTTCTCTCTCTCTCTCTCTCTCTCTCTCTCTGCCCCCCTAGCAAGTAATTTAAGCTTGGTTGCTATATATGAACAATCTGTATCACAATCAATATGGGTTCGTCTATTAAATTTTGCTGTTCTCTGTAGCTGCTTTATTTTTGTTTTCTTTATGTTTCAACTCCTTTTTCTTATCTTGTTCTTTCACTGAATTTATTTTGCTTTCCTAAAAGCATCTCATACGTATCTATGATTCCTTAACACTTTCCTTATGTGGGTTTTTAAGTACATCCCATGGAAGTTTGATTTGATAAGCTATGGCTTCTTCCCCCATGCCAAGAATGATTCATTATTCTTTTTCTTTTGCTTCCTCCCTTTTATTTTTTTTTTTTAACTTTTTGTGCTGAGAAGTTGTATGGAGAGCTTCAAATGACGAATGTCTTTCAGGTGAGAAGTGATGGATAGTTTGGGAGAGAAAGATAGAGATGTGGTTGGTGCCTAGATCCCATTAACTAGCATCCATGTAGCTGATATTTGGCCTTAATAATGATGATGTTGAGTCATCATTGTTCTTGGTAGGGCTGTTGTCAATTTCACTTGTTTGAAAAAACGAAAAAGAAGGCTGGGAAAATTGGACCAGACTAATTGCATATTTTGTTTTTTTTCTAACTGCTATATGTCATGGGATTTTATGTTGTTCTTGTGATTCAAACTACCATATACCTGTGAATATTGAGATCTTGGGCCCTGCTTTAATTTGGGTAAACTGTGACATTTATTGTTGATAGCTTTTCCTGTACCCCTTAATGAAGAATGGAGATAGTTGCCATAATTTTTTTTCTTTTAGTCAGTACCCCTTGGAAAACAAATTAAATTAAGAATTATTCTGTGTTAGGAATCTAGTTAAAGAGTGATTGATCCCTTAAGTCCAATGAGATTCAGAGGAGGTTATGTTTGAGATATCCTGCCTGTCTCCATTTTGAGTATTCTGGATTGAGAGTTCATTAGAGATGACTTTGATCTCAAGTTGAGAAACTCAGTTCAAACAAAAATGCTAGTAATCACTATTCGTTATCAAACTTTTGGACATCTGAGTTCATGAAGAACTTCTAATACATTTTGAACATTAATTGACTCCAGCCTATATACAGTATCTGTCAATCATGAAACAGAAGAAACCCAAAGATAAATGCTGTTTATCTGATTTCAGTCCAATTTGTTGAACCCATAAAGAGACATATAAAAATATTTTTAGAAGAAACAACCTTAATTGATTTTTGGTTCTGCAGCTTGCTCATTTGATCGCATGAATTGAAGACTTAGTTTTTGTTGGCTTTCTTTGTTTAAAATTCACTGTGCAACTATTATTATGCAGAGCGATATTGGAGTCCTGACCAAGTATTTTATGCCTGGTTTTGTGAAAACATCTGAATAATATAAAACAGGAACATCATTTTTCTTTGTTGCAACATGAGACTGAAAAGCTTCGGAATGATATCGAAAAGATGCGTAGCGAATTGAGGTTTGTGGATTTGTCCTGCAAGTTACGCATTTGTGATTCAATATGAATTTCTTTATCTTCTCCATTTGCTGAGACATTGTTTGTGATGTACAGGCATGAAATTGACAAAGTCACTGCTGGCCAGCGGTTGGATTTGAATCTTGAAAGGGGGTAAGAAAGCGACATTCCACAAATTTCATAATTTTTAGGCGTAATCGCTGATGGAGTGTTTCTTTACTGTGGTTTGCGGGAACAGGAGGATACGGGATGAGCTAGCTGACCAGAATGCTGAAACCTCTAACCTTACTAACAAACTTGATAGGGTAAGAATTAGGAGTTAGATCGTGAATTAGTAAAGTTTTATGTGAATTTTTTTTTTTTATTCCTTTTTGTTATGATATGATGTTTAGGAAATACACGCATTGAGGGCACAACTGGAAGCTGCGAAATATGATGTGATAAAATACTGCATAGGTACACTTGTTTCTATCACTGCAGTGGGCCTTGCTGTGGTCCGAATCTTGATGTGAACCTACGGAATTGCAGATTAGTAGGTTCATAACCCAAAAGGGAAAATAATAGCTCGTTTTTCTGAAGCTGTTATTTGCATTTCAAATGATTAAGAAAAGAGAGAATAATTCATTTCTCCCTTTTTTTTTATATTCAATTTGATTTATTGTTGTATCTGTTGGTAAAAACAAGAACAAAACAGATTCAGATTGTAGTGCCTTTTTCTTTTTGGTAAAAGATTATAAAATGTATTAGATTTCATTGGCATATTTGCTACCAAATAAATGGATATCAAGTTGTCAAGTGTAACAATATGCTCCTCTAATATTTATGGTTGTGGTTATTATAAATGCAGGATAATGCAATTAAAAGGGAAACAATGCCAAGCTCAATATGCTTATTTCTGAAAAATATTTTCAAATAATAATAATAATAATTTGACATTGAGGATGCACTGTTTCTATGGTAAAAGCAGGGAAGGGAAGGGAAGGGAAGTGATTGGATTTGTCAAATTTTAAGAGTTTGCAAGTCGGCTTTTAACTCGATAAAAAAATATGGGATTCTACCAATTTGTCAACTTCTGTTTTAAAGAATTCAGCCCTCATATGTGGATGCAATTACAGAGCAATGCCTTTTTTTTTCTATTTTGTTCTTATACCAAATACGCAATTCGCCCTGAATAAAATTAAGCCAAAATTCTACTTTTCAAACTCTAAAATACAAGTATTGCTACAATACGTTCTTGTGTTGATTCGCACGAATATGCATCGTTGAATCAAAACGTGTGTACATTACACGCTTGATCTAATAGTACACATTCGTATGTATCAACACACAAACACACCAAATCATGGCCTCTAAAATATATCTCTGTTTTCTTCTTTTTAAAAAAAAAAAAAACAAATCAGCTCCAAAAACTAAAAATAAATTTTGGGTACCCTTTTATGTAGCATGTGGGTAGAGAGGCTAAAACTTACCCAATCTATTAAATCATCCATTTGCTCCAACTTAAATCCATTCCTTTTATTTATTTGTAATCAGTTTAATTTACCTGGGGTTTATGACTTTTATAAAATTTGAATGGTTAAAATAATTATATGTATAGTTTTTTTCTAATGAAAAAAATCTAAAAAAATAAGATATAGATCATGGTTAATTTATGCTTCATCTATCACTTCAATTATAATTTAATTTGATCTAATTTATATATGATTCGTAAAAATTTTGATTTATTTTTAATTTCGTCTAAATCAATCTGACTCAAATAAGTTCAATATATTTTTCTTATAAAATTCAATTAATAATTCACTTGTCTAAATTTATTAAATGTATAGATTCAGATATATAAAATATCAATCTTATCAAATAATTAATAAGGTTTTTGTAGGATTAAACTCTAAGTTGAGTAAAAATTACTTATGTTGTCAAAATCAGAAATCAACTTATTTATCGGCATTTTTATTTTTAATTCAAGAAATAAAAAAGAATAAAATCATCATTATGGCTTTGGCCAAAAGCTAATTACATGCATGTTAATATTCATACACATTTTTTGTTCTTTTTCAAACAATTCCAATTCCATGCATACTACTTCACAACTATAAAATGTAAATTTACTAATTAATTGAATTTGATAAGTAAAGCTATATTCATATATGAGCACTCATGAATGCTACTTTTTCTTTTCTTTCTTTTTATTTCTCTTTACACTGAAAGTGGTGCTACAGGAAATACATTAAATATGTCTTTTTTTTTTTCCTTTTTTTGCTGAGAGAAAATTAAAGAGAAATATTTCCTTATGCAGTCCGAATTAAATATTATTTTTTAAAAAAAAGGGTAAACTGGAACATAATAAAATAATAAGGATTTCTTTTAGGTAAACAAAAGCAAGAGTGTAACTGGTGCTAAAATTTGACAAATGAACTATCATTATAAAGAAATAACAGCACAATAATAATCATGGCAATCTTATTTTTAACAATTTGTTTTTCAAAATTTAGAAAAATATTTGGATCATGACAATGCATCAGCTACTTTGTTGTCATCTACGGGCTCTAAATTAATTAGGGAATTTTTTTTACCAAATATTTGATAAAAGAATTCTTAACACACACACACATATATATATATATATATATATATATGTGTGTTACGATATTTAAAAAAAATGATGTTTAGGTATATTATACGTTATAGAACTATTAAATTATACTTTTTAAAATTTAATTATTAATTATAAATAGATAAATTTTAAAAAATATAGATATAATTATTAATATAGAAAAATTCTATATAAAAAAAGAAAAAAAGAAAGGTGTAGAGAAGCATCTTGGTTTGGTAGTGTGGTTGGTAATTCTTTTTTGTTTTTGGATAAAGGGAAATAAGCTATCCAAATAGATGCTGTCTGTATCAAATGTTGTTGAAGATTGAACATAAAAAGGTTATAGGAAAAGATTGATTTTTTTTCTGACAGGATGATATCAAATCTTTAAATTAAATACTTTTTCTTTCGCCTTTCCTCATTGTTTTTCTGGACAAATAAAATCAAAGCAAGCCTGATGTCCCCCTCGTTCCCCACCTGGAAATCTAAGTCCATTTCAAGTAGTAATAAATTTTCACTAAATTTGTAAATTCAATTCATTTAATATGAAAAAAAAATAATTCAAATGTGACTTGATCTATTAATGATTCATTATGATATGATCTAATTGATCTATTATATAATTTATTTTATCTAATTTATTTATAATCTTTTTGTGATTTAATTTATTTTTTATTTATAATTTTATAATATAATTATAAAAATAATTATTTATATAAATCATACATATATATTATTTTTATTTTTAATAGTTTTTTTAAAAATAAAAAAATAATATTATATTGTATGATTTATTTATAATACATTTAATAATAATTTATTTAAATTATAGCCCATCCCGACCTATTCCTGGCGTCTATCAGTCTACCAACGGTATTTTATTATAGCGTATGGGGGGTCGTTGTGTGTAAACCACACTCAATTTGTAATATTTTAAATTTTGATTGACGATTAAAAATAAATAAATCATTTTAATAATTATGTATTAATCAAAATATTAACAATTCACATTTATGACTTATTAAACATGATTCAGTGGACAGATATTAATTCTTATTCCTAACACATTATAAAAAAAATGATTCAGTCTACGTACTTGCACAAAGTATTTTAATTAATGTGAATAAAGATTCATCTTTTCTAATTGAATATATAGGTTAGTCTAATTGACTCCTGCATTATTCGTAATTGATTTATAAACATTTATAATATTTAAAATATGGAAATGATGATTTTATTTTATACACAATAATTAACTTTCAATTATTCAGAAATAAAGTTACTGTCTTCATTGAATCACCCACGTATATAGAATATTATTTATTGATAAACTAGATGTCTAATTTTCAAAAGGAATTCTTTCAAAAGAATTTAAAAGGAATTAATTTTTAATTTTTAAGATATTGATGATAAGAATAAATTGGATTTGACTTTCATAGAATGAATTAGAAAAGTTTGAAATTTTTAATAGAAATTTAATTTTTATATATTAATAAGTTTATATAAAATTCATACCTTAGATTCGCACTTCTTAAATAATTCTATATTTTATAACATTCTATAATCTCTTATTTAATGTTATTATTTTAAGCATAATAATACGAGAAACAAAATGCTTAATTAAGTTATATTTTATATTGTTTAATTATAAGTAAGGATTAGAATTCTTAAAAACTCTAATAAATCAATAATAGCAATATTAATTGTAACAATAATTATAACGTGGTAATGCAAATCAAAAATAGAGAGAGAGTGAGGCACCAAACTATCTATATGCCATGAAAGACAACATTGGTCCAAGAAAACAATAATTATAATGTAGTTAAGGAGGAATAATAATTTACAATAACTTGTGATTTGAAGTTGTTATGGATTTTTTATTTTCTTATTTTCTTTTGAACAATATTTTTATTTTGTTAATATATAAAAGGTATAGGTTATTATTTTAAAAAGAAAAAATATATTTTTATATTTATATATAATATTAATAGACATATGCACTAACATCACATTCTTACTCTTAAATTTTAGGACTTGTACTATTACAGGGACACTAAATTATCCTCTCTATTCCACCTTAAATATCTCATTAAATTCAGCAGGAAATTAAGTAAATGGTTGAAATGTTTTTTAATTTAATTAAAATATGTTAGTAATTGAATTAAATTATCCTTTTTCTAATTGCAAACATTGTATCTAATTTTCTATAAAATCAATACTGCATTAAATAAATAAAAAATATGAATAAAATTATAAATTTTTTATTAAATATTCTTTTAAACTTTTAAACGGACATTTAAAATGGAATAAAAAATTTTCAAATAAAATATTTAAAATGAGATGGATAGAGTATTAAATAAAAGGAATAACATAATAACATTAGTAAAAAAATAAATGATATTAATAAAACAAGCAAACATTCTCACTGAAAGCATTTTGCTTTTTCTTGATTGAGAAATTTTCCTTTACAAGCTTTATTTGAGTGTGAATAAAAATAGAGAAAGAAAAATTAAATAATCTGCATAAAATCATCACCAATGAGATAAAGAGAGAGATCCAAATTTGTCCACTCTTGGGTTTTTATTTTTTTTTTTTTGCACCCTTTTTTCCAGTTATTACACATTCATATAAAACAAAAATATGCGAATAATTAAACCTAATTATGTGAAAAAAAAAACCTTGAATTCCTTTGATTCACCTTTGTCTTTGTATGGATCCGTCTCACATTGATTCTTTTTTTCCCTTTTCAAAGTGGGCACAACAATCTCGGGTTGGGAACAGCAACGAGTCGGGTCGCCCGTGGAGCAGTGAGTCCGAATATATCAGACATGTCAAGCTCACTTGGTTTCATACCATCAGGCAATTCCCATGTAAAACAATGAAGAAGATGAGCGACAGCTAAATCAAGAGCATAAAGCCCGAGTTGCATGCCGGGGCAGGATCTCCGACCCGACCCGAATGGAATGAACTCAAAATTATTCCCCTTAAAATCCGGGACTCCCTGCTTCAAGAACCTCGAAGGCTTGAAACAATCCGGATCCTCCCATGAATTCTTATCCCTTCCAATAGCCCATGCATTAATCATGACCCGAGACTTCGCCGGAATATAAAATCCGGCAACCTCCGCATCCTCCGCCGTCTCATGTAAGAGAAGTGGGATTGGTGGGTGAAGCCTTAGAGTTTCTTTTAGCACACATTTTAGGTATGTAAGCTTCTCAAAATCTGCCTCCTCCACTCTCCGGTCAAGCCCCACCACCTCTGCTAGCTCTTGCTGTACTTTCTTCATTTCCTCCGGACTTCTCATCAGCTCTGCCAGGGTCCACTCTATCGCTGACGCCACCGTCTCCGTCCCACCAAACATTACATCCTAAAGAAACAAAAAAAAATATATATATATATATATATATATAATAATTATTATTTTGCATATATAACAATTTTATCATTTTTTAAATGCATATTTAAAAAATAAAATAGTAGTATATCTTACCATGATAATAGCTTTAATATTATCGCGAGTGAGCTTTATAGAGCTCTGAATATCGTCGGATTCATCTACCTTAGCCTCATCGCTATAGAAAGCAAGCAAATCATCAACCATATCAGTATTACCGTCATCACCAGCATTTCGTTTCTGCATATGTTGATCGATGATCAAGTCGATGAACTTATCGAGTGATTTACGAGCTTTGGCAAGTCTAGAATTGAGACCTTGAGGGTCAATCCAACTAAGCCAAGGAATAAAATCAGCAATATTAAAAGCACCAAAGAGCTTAGAAAACTCCTGCAAAATCATTATAAACTCATCCTGTCCATCATTTTTAGACCCGAAAGCTGCTCTATAAATAATGTTCATAGTCAAAGTGAAAATCAACTCCCCAACATTAATGGCTTTGCCTTTGCTAGAATTAGTGGTTCGAACCATGAAATCAACTTCATCTCTCACAGACTCCCAAGATTCAGCCCTTTTACGGCTGAAAAGCTTCATCACACATAGCTTTCTCATTTGTCTCCAGAAGGGACCATAATGAGCAAAAGCCATATCTGCACGATTATAAGTGAGATAACTTATGGCAATAGTGGCTGGTCTGTTCGAGAAAATGTTGTCTTGAGCTTGAAGAACTTGGCGAGCAATCTCAGGAGATGCAACACCAAACATATGCAAATTTCCCATCTTTAAATGGAAAAGACCACCATATTGTTTTGCTAATTTAGCCAATCCTCTGTGTGTTAATTGATCCATCATCAACATGTTGCCTATGATTGGGTACCCTTTTGGCCCCGGTGGGTATGGTAGCTTTCTACTGAGCTTTGAGGTAACATTTAGAATCACTACTAATGGTATAACAAGAAGAAAAAGATTCAGAGGTAGTTGTTGCAGAGATTCAAGATAAGAATTCATGGTGATCAAAGGTTTATTTGCAACTGAAGATTGTTGCTAGTTGAGGACGATGATTTGAAGTCTATATATAGTGGCTTTTCCCCCGTTTGCTGTGGCCACATGGACTGTTCAAGTTGGATTTTTAGCTTTTTTTTATTTTTTTTTATTTTCTATGTTTCTTTTTCAATTTGGTCATGCTTAATTATTTTATAAGTTTACGTCTTTTTGAAAAAAATAAAGTATTTTATTAAAAAAATAAATAAAATAAATGAATGTCAAATCAGCGATACTTGGTAAACAAACTGTAGGACCATCCACTGATCAAAGATTTTTTTGCACCTAAAATTTTGGATTTTTACAATTAGGTACCCAAATTCTCATCTTGACCTGGTGGTGTTTTTTGAAAATTTGTCAAAAGATGATGAAAGGTGAAATAGTCAGAAAAGAACAAATTGTAGAACCCAAATGAATTTTTCAGAAGACTGTTTCAGCTTTTCTATTATATTTTTATTATTTAAATTTTATTTTTTTAAAGGAATGAATCAAATTTGGCTTGATATATGAATTTTAATAAATTAAGTCTACTAATTAATACTTGAGAATTATTACAACTCATTAAAGTCCTAACTAAATTATTTTATTTTACATTTTTATCTTCTACTATTTATATCAATTAGTTTGATAATATGTTTAAGAAGAATTTAAATGATATTAATACCATTATTAAAGGACTTCAAATTAATATGTACCCTTTTTTATTTAAAAAAAAAAAAGATAATCATTGTATAGTAATTTGAATAATGCTAAAGTTTTAAGCACTGTATCGGAGTCCGCAATCAGATATTGAGACTTTGTAGTTCCATGCATGTCTACTGAAACTTGTTGTGCTAGGCCATTAAACACACTTCCATGCACGTAACGAAAAAAAAAAAGGAAAAACAAAAATTGCAAATATTTTGATCTTAATAATTTTTTGTGGAGATACCTTTGCAAATATTTAATTTAGAAAGCCAAAAAAAAAGTAATTTTCTGGCCTTTCTTCACAAAATCTTTTTCTTTTTTTTTTTTTGTCTAGTTTCGCATATTTAAATATTTATAGTTATTTGTTTAATTAATGATAATAACTTTCATGTTAAATTGTTATTTATTTTTTATTTGACGTGTTATTAATTAGTATATATTACTCTGTTTAGGTATTATCTCTTAGTTTTTTTTGGTCTATTTTTATTTATTTAAATGGCATGTTTAATTTTTAATATTTATTTACTGATAGCAGTTTAAAATTAAATGTTAATTATCAACTATTTTGATTTGTAACCACATCATCCAACCTATTTGCCTCATTCAATATTTTATAGCAATGCCCAACTGCAAATTAAAACTAATTAATATGGTCAAATTAATACATGGTTTAGCTTAGTATAAGGTCACAATTTATATGCATTTATGCATTCGTTGAATAAAAAAAAAATTACTTATTATTATTTTTTAATTTAATAAAAATGTACTCATTATATCTATAAGTCGTAGAGGGTAAGAAATCCTATGAGAGAATTACTTATGGGGTAATTACAAATATATTCACTCATATCTCATTTGGATCTCCTCTCAACATATAAAGCTAAACAAATCAAACTCCAATACTTTGTAACAGTTTCAATTTAATATAGTTATTAATTTTACTGTTCAAAACTGACACATTGTTGATTGTAATGTATTATAGAATTCACTAATTTTTTTTAATCTTTCAAAACTGATAAAATACTGTTCAAAACTGATAACAAAATTCTAATTTGCACACTTTATTAAACTTTTTTACTTTAATACATTTATTTTTTTAAAATTATATATAATTAATAAATTACTTGTTCAAAAATTGTAAATCAAAGTAAAAATATATAAAATTAATAGTAGATAGTTGGCTATCAATTTTATCCATTTTCAAATATATACACATTTATTTTACTTTCTTTTTTAAACTATATATACACATTTATTAAATGCTTGATTTCCTTGCATTTTTGTTATATCAGTCATTTTGATATTATATATGCATTTGAGACAAATTTAAATATAAAAATTAATTTTATAAAAGTATGAAGGTTAGAAATATTAATTTATATATTAATTTAAAATTATAATATATATGGCTTTAATTTCTAATTTTTATATAGCATATGAAAGCTTATTTATAAATGTTGACATAGATGACTGCAAATTCAACTTATGTGGCCTCCGTAGTACATTTCTCATTCTCATTGAAAATTAATTCTTTCTCTTTTTTTATTTTTTTTGAAAATATTATTGGAATGTGAATGGAAAAGGTCCAGATCATGGAGTTACAAAATCCTGCACTACATTATTCTCGTTACAGAAAAAAAAATAGATATTAAAACAATGTAGTTATTATGTTAGATATATTGACACTACAAAAAAAATTGATTTTAGCGACGGACAAAATCCGTAGCTAAAAGCTCAAAATCCGTAGCTAATTCAGTTTAGCGACGGAAAATTTTCCGTAGCTAAAAGCCTCGTAGCTAATCAATTTAGCTACGG